>QEQW01000368.1:0-27040 GCA_004016085.1 Claviceps quebecensis
GCCCCCCCCCCCCCCCTTTATCTAATATACGCCCTCCTCCCTCCGTTTCTCCCTTCAGCCCTCCTTTACAACTCCTCAGCGCTAAAAAAGATGACCCCGACCGACCGACCGACCGACCGAGAGAACCAAAAGAAAGACAGACACAAAGCGCTCTAAATAGGATATGTATGTAGCCAAAAGATGCGAGACGAAGAAAAAAAAGAAGAGGAACAAAAACAAAACACAACAACAGAAAACAGAAAACAGAAACCAAAGAATGAACACTGATATCAAGCCACCAACCACAACCAAAAAAACACAAAATCACGACATATTCCCCTTTCACTTCGCCGTTCGGTAGTCACGTCCCCCACCCCCCCAGGGGCCCTACCCCCAGGGGCCCTACCCCCTCATCACAGAATCATGCGCCGCCGCATCCCACGACGACAAATCCATGGCATCCATCGGGCCCATATTCATCAGCGCGCGGAGAACTCCCCCTCCCACAGCCGTCATGTCCGGGCCTGCGGTTTGCCCCGGCCCCGGTCCCTGCATCGCTTGTTGTCCTTGCGCTTGCGCTTGTCCTTGTCCCTGTCCCTGTCCACTCAGGACATCTGCCCAGCCTGTTGCTCCTGCTGCTGCTGCTTGCATGGAATATACACCGCTTTGCTGCTGCTGCTGCTGCTGAGCACTCATACCTTGGTCCATACCAAAGCCTGAGGACCCGTTGTCATAGAACCCCTGATGGGGGTGGGATGCGCCGCCCCCGGGATGGGAGAGCTCATCGTGGGGAGAGATCGGACTCGGATTGAAGGCTGTATCGTGGTGCTGGTGCTGATGCTGGTGTTGGTGTTGGTGTTGGTGCTGATGCTGATGCTGATGCCGTGAGCCGGGACCGAACATACCCGACGAGGAGGACGCTGCACGGGCTCCTCTCACGTCGGAGCCAGAGACGCTGGATGAATTCGGGGTTGGGCCTTCGGAGCATGATTCGGTGTTGAGGTCGGGGAACCCAGCAAGATGTGGATTTGTGGATGGGTTGTTGTCGAAGAGGTCGTTGACGAGGCCGGGGAAGGAGGCCTGGTCTGTTGCTGTTGCTGTTGCTGCTGCTGTTGCTGCTAGCCAGGATTGGTCTGCGAAGGTTCCCATTCCGCTTAACCCTGATGCTGAGGCTGAGGGTGGTGCTGATAAGGATGCGGCTCGGCCTGTGTCCATGGCCTGGCTGTCAAGGGCACTGTCTTGTCCGCTGCATGGGTTCGCGTCGTCGTCGGTAGACTTCATGTAATCGCATTCTCGGTAGGCTAGGATGCCTTGCACGCCTTCTCGGTCGGTGCAGAGGGGTCCGGCATGTTCGACTTTGCTTCCAAAGGTGTTCTATTTCGGTTGTGTTAGCAACGCAATCACGCAACAAGACTTACACATTGCTCGCAAGCGCAAACCAAGGAGACAGGGCGGAAGGCCAACAGATTTCTATACGTACGCTGTCCATGTTTTGAGAAAATACGCTCCTCAACTTAGGAACCTTTGTTGACAATGCCTCAGCATCAATATCTAGTTGCACAAGGAAGGATTCCGTCAGGGGGTTCCTCTGTTTCAAGACGTCCATTGCTGATAGGAGAAACCGTAACATGTTGGCAGTTTGTGCATCGTCGGGACGGCTTTTGAGATACTGAACGAATACGCGGGCCGCGACGTAGAGACAAAATGACATGAAGGGGTTCATCTGGATGACGAGTTAGTTAGACACGCTTGAGCCTTGTTTATGTTTATCCCGAAGGAAAAGGCACGTTGTTTGTCGTTGCATTCTTTTATCAGGAAGTGACGTCTGGACGTGGGCTGGCTTACCGCTGAGAGATCCGTATGGGATATCGATCTCATGATACTAGTAATCTCATTTGCTGCCGTGATGCATCGGATTTTGCTCTCGGAGCCAACCGACGCGGCTAATTTGTTCTTGTCGGCTTTGAAAATGGCGGCCTGGTGCAGGCAGATGACTGACGTGTGGATGCTCATATTAGTGAAGATGATGTTTGGGTTGGACAACCCCGAAGGCAGCTTGAGATGCGCAGGTAGACCGTGAGAAGTGCTGAGTAGGATGCTGTCTATCTGCCTGTGACGTTTCCAGAACGGACCGTTGAGGTCGTGACCGAGATCGTCTTCGTCAGGGCGATGCAGATGGATCAGGTTGCGACCGAAGAGGTAGGCCGTCAGCACGACGCCGCCAAATGGAGATAGCTTGGCAGCTCCAGAGGGGGCAGTGCTCTCTACCAGGGTCTGTGTTAGCTCCGGACGGCTCATTTCGAATGCCTCCTCTGATGAGGGCATGTTGGTCATGATATCCCTCTCGTCAATCGTCATGGGCCATCCCGTCCCGATGCTCGTATAGCGATCCTCGCAAAAGGCCATCCAAAACGTTCGACGGCGCTCTTCGCGTTCTGTCCAGTCCTTGGGAGGGGGCAGACACTGCTTCACGTCCAAGCCAGTACCATCTAGCCGATGTAGTCCGATCCTGTGTAAAAGTTCAAAAGTATTAGCTTCATCTGATTCGTTCTGAGGGGCAATGTAACCGATCAGGATGCTTCCTAAGCCAAGGATATATAAACGCACATTTGAGCCAGGCGGATCGCTGAGCCCGTGTTGATCCATGTTCGCGGAAAGTACATCATCTTCATCTCATAGGCAGCCAGCAGGATGTGCGTCTGGCACTGCGCGATCGAAATCATGTGCTCGCCGTATCCCTTGAGACAATCCGCCTCGACGTATTTTCGAGCCCTCTGATAGAACAAATCCTTTAGATTGGCAAACTTGTCGGTAACGGAGCTCGACATTGTCCACATGGCATAACGTAGGCACACGGGGGGCCGTTGGTTGGGAGCCCTTTTTGAATCTCGCTGTCAGCAATCAATTAGTCACTTTTATGCCCTCTCTAAGGTACTCACAAGTTCATGGCAGCAAGGTACCGATACCGATGAATCATGGGCATGGAGGGATGGATCTTTTCAAAGTAGATTCGGTGAAGCTCGTCGATGGTCTCTTGGGGCGGCAAGGGCTCTTCGAGTCCCAAACCAATCATTTCCCAACTGAAATTCCCTTCGCCGGCGTTGTTTGCGGGCATGGCCATGCGCGAATTGAAATTGAAGTCGTCCACGGCGGCGCCGACCTGAGGAGATGATTCACTACTGAATTGATGCCATCCTTCCATATCGCCGTCTCCAACCATGCCCATGGCAGAATCGACGACGCCAAGGCTCTGCGAAGCGGATGTGGAATTGTTTGTAACCGACGTGGGTGTGCCCGTATTTTTTGATGCCGAGTTTGGTGTTGGTGGTATAGGATCTTGGGTTTTCAGTAATGTCTCGACTTGCTCTAGAAGGGTGAGGGGAAACAAATAACGTTCAGTTCAGTCAGTCCGATATCAAATAGTCAAGTCCGGCGCACACATTTGACTTGGTCTGGCCTCGGGAGTCCAGTGCAAACTGAATTGACTCTACAAGAAGACAGAGCCGCTGGCGTAATGGTGGAATTCTTCACTTACTCAATCGCTCCTCCAAGGCCTTGACATAGCCTCTCTTGGGGCCACTCTTCCTCCGATGCTCATCGTAGGCGCAAGAATGGCCCAGGCGTGAACACGTACTGCAGCTTGGACGCACCCCGTCGCATTTGAGCTTGCGCCTTCTACAGATCATGCACGCCAGTCGCTTGGGTTTGGGCATGCTGGAATTATCGGGAATATGATCCGGCATGGCTGGCATGTTGTCGGGCGACAAACTATCTTGTTGATGACTGTGGCCATTGCTCGGCCAGGCATTGTCGTCTGACGAGCCGGCCATGATGGAGGCGGGGAGCCGTGTGTCGCACGAGGAGAGGGGTCAAAATGAAGGTTCTTCTTATCCAGCGCTCGGATCGATAGGATTGATTGGTGTTCTTTCGCCTCTGCTACAGCTGCAGCTGCAGTTTCGGGGCAACGTCTGAGGAGAGAGAAGCTGGCCAGAGTACCTATGTACTCCGTATGGAGGCGATTCGCGGAGACAGGATGGAGGGAACTTGTTGTCAGTCCTAACTTCTGGCGCTGGTTAATAATGGCTGGTGTGAGTGTACAGAGAATGCAAGAGAAAAAGGTAAAACAATCGGCAAGTACGGAGTATTTGATTTATTTTAGGAGGATCTCGACGGATTATCAGCCGAAGGCTCGAGATGTCGGGGTTCGCTAATTACTGGCTGCTGGATCCATGTGCCCATGTTCCATGTATGTACCATGTATGTACCACGCCATGCACAACATCCACAATTGCCAGAAGACTTGCGAGATACCCCAGTTCCCAGATAGCTCGTACCAGAGACTGTGAGCACGTGGCTTGAGATTAATCTTTAACCGGTAGTAGGTACGGTGACAGATGCTTGCGCAAGTATCTGATAAGTACATACATACATACCCACAAGCCTCAGCCCAAGCGCGACCCCACCCAAACTCCAGACCCTTCACAAGTTCACAACGGCCTTTGACATCTTCAACAGCCTTCATCAATAGCCTTCCACGCCTCCAACGACTCCAACGTTTCCCAACGCCAGCGCCCAACCCCTGCCTTGCCTTGCCTTGCCTTGAGCACAGCCGCTTTCCCCATCAGTGATCACCGTACGGAGGAGCATGCACATAACGGACATTTGACTGCGCCGCATGCCTCATCAAAATCATCCAGAAGCCACGTTGATGTACATACATATTCCGAACGCGACATTCACGTTCACGGGTAGGCTACGTGTACATACTTCCCTACTTCTAGTCCGAGCGCCCGCAGCGAATTGACAGCGTGTCTCATCGGCAAGTGGACGCAGTCGATTCGAGTCTTTGCAGGATAGGATATCCGTACATGTATGTATGTATGTATGTATGTATGATACATGTACCTCCTGCTCCGTAAGAGGTAGTTCGTTTGTCTGTCTCCACCAGAGAGCCGCTGGATAGATGGGTCGTTGATCATGTCTATAGACGCGGCATTCTCATTATTGTTCATCAGCTGCAAAAGAGGCCCCGCGTGTATGCATGCGTATATGTACGGAGTACGTATGTATTCATGGTTTACTACTCCGTAACTTACTACTGTAACTACTATGTAACTACAAATACAGTACCATCTGAGACAAGACCGAGACCGACTGGCGGAGAAAGAAGAAAAGAAAGGTAAAAAGAAGCGTGCTTTGATCATTCTCTTTTCGGTAAGCTCTATTGCTAGCGTTTTCTCCTTGGTGGTTCGAAGCCCCCCAATTGGCTGGCTAGCTAGGCTGACCGTGAATGCCCTCTTGCAATGCAACGCAATTGGGTTTTTGATCAGCTAGCACCCAGCCACAGGTGAAACACATAGCCAGTCAGAGGCTTTCATGCGATGGATGACAGGCGCTTCGCCATTTCAAGGCAGAAAGAGGATAGTAGTGAAAGAATTGGATGCTTTGGACAATAAATTGAATGACTTGAAGATAAAGTTGCGCCTCCATTGTTGCCGTCCAAGTCGCCCAAACGGCGTGCGGTTGACCCGCGCTGACAGGCATCTACATGTATATGCGCATGATGGTGAGCATGAATCATCAGCAGATGATGAGGTAAGACGAGTTACTAGATACGTATCGCTATACCGCCAGTGTACCCACGCCCATTTATTACTTCCTGTCCACGTCCACGCCCACGATACGCAATATCCCCAAGTCACTGTATGCCAAACAATACCGCGTTGGGGCCCACGCCACGACGGGACACGGGCCAGCCGTCTTGAAGGTGTGTACGTGCTCACCTGTTTCGACGTGGCAGACCTCGAGGCCGCTTCCTGTACAAACGGAGTTAAGAAGGTGTACATTTGAGTTGAGGAGAGGGGTATTTATTGTGGCAAACAAGAAGGGGAATCGAGAGTGACAAAAGCTTGCTCAGACTGTTGATGATAAGGATAAAGAAAGAAGAGAATAGGGAACAATGGAACATGGGGAACAGAGGGTAGATATACCTTCGTCACTGCCTCCGACAACGTAACCGCCATCAAACGTGAAACCTATTCGGATACAATTAGTCACCCCCAATTCTTCTCGCAAATTAGGGTCGCCGAGATCGCAAAACATGAAACATACTTATGCTCCTCACTGCCCCCGTCATCCTCGTCAACGTCCTCTGACAAAGCCAATCTGTCGTGTCCCACAGCGCAATGACGGAATCAGAGCCCCCCGTGGCAAGATACCGCGCCGTGGGCTGCAGCTCGGCCGTCAAGCACGACGATGTATGCCCGTTGAGCAGAAACTCACGCGGCCGCTCATCCGGTGCACTAGGCGCGAACAGAACGGGCTTAAAATCCGGGTACGACAGAATGCGTATACACCCATCTGAGGTGGTGAGAAATATTTTGGTACCACTGTAGCAGAAGGTGATTTGGTTGATTTGCATTTCCTGTTGGTGGGTGGCCAAGGGGGTGGGCTGCCGGGGAGAAATGACGAATATGGTGTCGTCCTAGATGGAATGGGCCTTGTAAGTTGTCCAATTCGCCCATGGGGGTTTCATAACGTCCTTTGGGGTTTTGAGAGCATCGTCATCGGAAGGAAATGAAGACGAGGGAGACAACAGTAAGACGTACTCTATTTCCCACTATTAACGTTTCCCCATCGGGAGCCCATGCCAGGCTCAATGCGTCTCCGAGGCCCTTGACCTCGTTAAAGCACGCCTTGGTCCTGACGTCCCAGAATTTGACGATCCCGTCTGCGCTCACGCTACATAACTCTGCATCTCTGACCGGGTTGAAGGCGACTTTCTCGATGGAGGCGGTGTGGCCTTTCAGCTCAGTGGAGAACTTGACGTGTGGTTTCTCGGGGTTCCCTGGGATTCATGAGTCGTTGGCAAAGATGAAATGAAGTGACAGGTAAAGAGTAAAGAGGGGAGCAGTACGAAGCCCAAATACAAAGCATTTAAATAATCAATATCAAAAGATAAGATATAGAATAGAATGAATGAATAAATAGACAAGGTGGGAGATATGATTTAAACGACGAACAATGGCGAGATGTATTCAAGAGATGGGAGATGAAAAGAATGGTGAGTTGAACACAGTGATCCAAGAGAGTCAAAGCAGAACAAATACAATGAACATTTTCATTCGCAACCCTCTCCGGACCTCGTCATCACCACCAACGTACACTAGTACCCAGCCTGAAAACAACGACAGCGCAGAGATGAAAAGAAATACTCACAGACTCTCAGCGTCCTATCCGACGATCCTGTCGCAATCAACGACCCCGGCGGATTCCACGCTATAGCTCGCAACCTAGAAGCCCGCAAAAATTAGCATACCCTTCTTTCTCAAGCCAGCACACTTTTCTGATAGTGCACACAGAAAACAGAAACACAATGCGCCGCCAACAGCAAAATCACAACTGTGCTCAACCCAATTCAGCTCATCTGACCTCCACTAAACTCAAATCATCCCCAACTCTCATCCCCAACGCAACGCAACTCAGCTCATCCCAACTTAACTCAACCCAAAAACCGCAATAAGCAGCTAAAAAGAAAGAAGAAGAAAAAGAGCCAAACTCACGAATGCGACCCCCCCCTCATCGACCCCGGATCCGTATACGGCTGACTCCTCAAATTCCCAAAATAAGTCGAAAACCGATCCTTCGGCAAGCTATGCCCAGCCCGCATAACGGGAGCCATGTCCAGACGGCAACGCAGGGGACCAGAAGGGAAATCTTCTCTTCTCGCGAGCGATCAGGTACCTAGCGACGTAGCGCAGCTTCAGGAGCTTCGTGTTGGTGGTTCTTGAGCAGCGGTCTCGTCCTCGTCGTGACTTGTCTTGCGTCGTGACGTTTTCTTTCTCTGGTGATGGACGTACGCGCGCGCGCGCGTGCGTGGGTAGGTAAGTACGGAGTAGATAGGTATAAGGATGTCTTTTCACTTCACGACAGCATGGATGGGATAGCGGGCGACACACATCAGGTCCACGGCGGGAAGGAGAGGACCGGATAGAAGCCGATGGGTAGGTTGGTCCGATTGTCTGCTGGGGGTGGGATTGCGTCAGTGAGTGGGGGGTTGTATGAGTGAATGAATGAGGAGGGAGGCAGGGAAAGGAACAAGGTAGGGAGGCTTCTTGAAAAGTTGTGACTGGTTGTACTGAGAGTCTAGAGATGAAGAAGCAGTCAGTAGGAGGTACCTTTGCGACTTGGAGGAGACAAATGCTGCGGAATGTGATTGGGTGGCCGCTGCTCTCTCATGTGGGTCCTTGGATCCCGTGGACCCCGGATCATGGACATGAGCTAAGCCACAACGAACAGGTATCACAACAAAGGATGAGCGGCCTGCTCAGTGCTGAGGCTAAGCAGGCCTCCCTTCCACCCTCACCGCGACTTGGACTTTGTTTATTTTGTCTTCAACACCTTTTAGGCGTACATCCCTGTGGGATTAGGTATCGACGTGACCGCGACTTGGAGTTTGTTTGTTTTGTCTTGAACGCCTTTTTACCTGTAGGCCATCCCTGTGAGAAATACCTATCGGGATTCGAACGTGACCGCGTCTTGATGAATCATGAACCCGTGAACCATTCATGCAATACAATTTTCATTCCTGCTCCCAGTTCCCTACCAGTCAACCAATGAATATATACAATTTCAAACACGGTCTCGAGCTCACCGTCTCAAGTCACAAGAACAGCTTCGCCCCAAACCCACAAGCCAAAAAAAAAAAAACGAGGCCCTCGTTTCCATAATGCGCCTCTCCTCCAGTGCATCGACGCCCCAACCAAATCGGCCGCTACGGCCATACCAACCAACCCTGTCAATCCAAACTACCATTGCCAACTTCGCCGCCAGTAGACTCCAAGCGCCTTATGAAAAAACAAACACACAAAAACAGCTGAACAAAAATTCCATGCTGAAATACTGGCTAAAAACAAAAAAAGGACTTCGCCGGTACGGCTGTAGCCTTGCCTTGCCCTCAGCAATCAAGAGTCGGGCGACCACATTTGTCAATCAATGCCTTGTGTCTATGCTGTCAAGCTTCTTCCCAAATGCAATGCAGTGGCGGCAGGTAGTGCGTATTAGAGTCGTCAAAAAAGAAGTTGATGTCGTGAGCGTGATCAGCCCCGTGTGATGGTATCCTGACTTTGTAAAGCTCATATCTGTGAAGAAAAAGATGTGCGTTTTGAAAAGGCGGATGTTGATGTTGATACGTAAAAGTGATTTGTGGTATTCGGTTTCTCATTCCCATATTATTTGATCCAAAGGCAGTTGGGTGTCTGTGATGCCAAAGATGGGAGCGTTCCTCTTAGCCCATGATCGTGCAAGAACAGAAGCTGCGAGTAGAGGAAGAACGAGTCAGTTATGCATGTTGGGAAGATAACCTCACTTTTCTCAAAGCAAGTATGCCGGGAGGAATGCTTCTTTACCTTTGAGAAACCTCTTGCAAGCATATTTCTTGAAAAAGGCCTCGTGGATAACAGGACGGGCAAGATAGTCAATCATCAGGTTGACGACAGGCTGGAGCTCCTTCTTATCGTACCCAGCGTAGTAAGCCAGAATCTTGTCCTGTAGTTGGCCATCAACAATTAGTAAATGTACCGTCGTTGTGACGAAAATCGTCATCATCACAAAGGAAATGAATGGGAAATGCCTACCCAGGGACCACGGTCCAGCATCAGGCGCGACAGGAAAATGGCGGCAGCAGCACAGTGGCTCGGCCGATAGGGCATAAAGCGGTAGTCCAAAAGGCTAATCTCCATCAAGTATTTGGCCATCGTGCGAGATTGGATGTCATAGTTGTCCGCCTTCGACACGCGACGGAGAAAATTCATGGGGTTTGGGTAGCTTAGATCATAGTCGAGGGTGCTGAGCACAAAGCGCTCTGCACTCAGAATCTCAGCCTCACTGAAGGCATTGTCCGTAATGCGCCTGAAGTTTTCCAGATGGGGTGACAAGGTCTCCTCGTACTTGGAGGCAATAAACAGGGCAGTGACGCCGACGAGCTGGAGGCGATCAAGCTGGACCACCTTTTCAGACAGGAACCGATCAATGATGTTGACAGCTAGGAATAGTGTCTCGGGAACAAGGTTGAATCTTGTATGTACTTCGACGACCCAGTCAATCAAAATGCCACGCGTCTTCCACTCCAGATCATCTTGATGTGACATGTAATCCGGATTGAGCATGGAGCGAGTTTCAAGATCGCGGAGATATTCAAAGATTTCAGTAGCATACTCGGCAACCATGAGAGGATCATCCCAGTCATCGTTTTCGATCACATCAACACCTTGGGGGGGCACCAAGGTTTTAGCCGTGTTTTGATGGACAGCGGGCTTCTCGTCCACGTCAGTCGACGCGGCACTGCGGTTCTCATCGCAAATGACGTCCTCTTCGGGCTTATCCTGGTGGACCTTCTTACGGGCTGGCTGGCTCTCTTCAAGGACGGCGATTTTTTCCGAGACTACCTTTTCTGCGACGGCCTTCTGTGCGACGGCCTTCTCGGCAACGGCTTTTTCTGACTCCTTGGTGGCAGTGGAGGAAGTTTTTCTCTTTGACACGGCAACAGAGCCAGGGCCGGTCCGCCTGGCAGGCGCCTTGGCTGATTCCTTGGCGGCAGAAAGAGGAGCGCTGCGAGTAGGCCTTGTAGACGTCTTTTGAACACCAACGCCATGGGCCTTAGACACGAGGCCAGCCTTGCCGGCGGCGGTCTTCTTCCCTTCGAGAACTTCGGCTTTGCTGACATTGCTCATATCTCCGAGGACGTTGCGTCTTCTCTGAGCGCCGGCGACGCCAAGATTGGCAGCCGTCCTCTTCGGCTGCAGGGCATTTTTTACAGGCATGGAGAGTTCGTCCACATTGAGAGCGGCAGCCTTGGATGCTCGTGTGAGAGGACGCGTCGAGTTCTCGTCGCTCTCGACACGTTGGCGTGCAGCACGAGTCTACGGAAGCGCGACAAAGTTTGTCCGTGTCAGCGAAGCTGAGCCCAGCGAGGCGACGTGTCAAGCAAGTAGATGAGAGAGGAAAGAGAGGAAAGAGAAAGAGAAAAAACACGCGTCAAAAGGACCACTTACACCGGGAGGCATTGTGTAGTCTAGTGTATACTAGATCTTTGTGTGATACAAGCCAAGAGGCTGAGCTGGAGCTGTTCAGAGAGCAGCAATTGTCAGTCTTCAACGCGTCGAGATGAAGAAAAGGAAAAGTTGTACAAGAGCAGAGAGCAAGGCAGTAGAAGTAGGTGCACGTGAGACAGTCGTCAGAGACCGGGGGGAGAAATTCGGTGCCCTACCTCTGGGTCAGAGACAAATGATATTCCAACACAAGAACGCGATTGGAATGTTTTGGAACGATAGGAGTGGTGCCAAAGTGGATAATCGTATTAGGAAGAGCTGCCGAGCGATGGAAATGGTGACGAATAACGTGATTTAATAAAGGCGATATGAGTGCCGAAGCTGGAAGAGAATGAGCCGGACAGCAACCAAGGTGTTTGTGTTGGAAGGACGTTCGCGAGGGCAAGACGAGAAGTGTTTTGAGGAGCGGAGTCAAGGGGGCGCCTGAGAAGGCGTGGTGTGGAGCAGTCGCGAATCGAGACGAATGTATCCTCCGTACCTCTGGAGTCTAGCCCGGTGCGTCGCGGACTCGCGGGTTGCAAATACCTTAGGTGCCTAGTGGATTACCCAGCTAGGGCTTAGTTACCAGGCACCGCGAGCTATTTCCAGCTCCCTGATTCGCCAGCTGAGAGCGCGTTCGTTCCACCGTTGCGCGGGCGATAGCCATATCCCGTTAGCCACCTTCATTACTTGCTTGAGTGGCTGATCAATTGCAACTGTGACGGAGTACACGGAGCATTGCAGAGCATTGCAACGCAATTCATGATGTATCATATGCCGGGATTTGAGTATCGTTGCATTGTTTTGCCGTCTTGATTAAGTGAGGAGGTTGGGCCTATAGGCGCAGCAGTGCTTTAAGTTGCCCAGTCGCCGACTGACGGCAAGCAGGACATGATTCTCCGTATGTACTCACTCTCTACAGACTCCAGAGTTTCCGTACTCTGTACAATCAAAACAAAAAACATGACGAAAATCGAAAGAAGGGCGGCAATAACACGCTAGACTCGCGATGAGTTTAGCATCGTATGTAATATACTTCTGGGTCAATACTGGCTTGATCCTCAGACACAAGCGTGTCGTCAACGGCCATGGGGGAAATGACGAGGTACAAGGAGGATAGCTTCTCTTTCCAGCCACTTGCAACGCGATGATTGGTGCTTTTCGCGACATATGGATCCAGGGGCACGTACTTTGAGGCTTGTATAAGTTGTGCTGCTTATGCCGCGCCGCATCCCGATGTCAACAGTGGCAACCGCAGGGCAACGGCTAATAAGGTTAGCTTCACTGGCTGTCCGCGTCTTTTCGCGCTTCCAGCCACGTGGCTCATCGCGCAAGTCATGACAAAAACGAGTCACGACGCGGCGATTCGTCTCAGTCGTGATGTGGCTGTGCTTGACGCCACACGCCGTCAAGGTGGCTGTCGGCGAAACGTTCTTCAGTCAGCCGATGGGAATTTTCTATGTGAGACGCCGCACAGCCGCGCAACGACTTGGACGACAAGTCGACATCCCGGCGAGCAATCTACTTTGTGCCAATCGAGGCGCTGAAGAGGACCAGAAAGGGCCTCTTCTTTTGGTCAATCGTTTTGCGGCAGCCCATATACTTTCTCGCAACCACCGAATACTGGTCAAGTGTGGCCGACAAGAGCGGCTGGACTCGCAGTATCGCTGGAGCTCCCATCCATCTCTCTGAGCCGCCAGCTCCTGATTTCGAAAGGCCATAATCACTCCACCATTTCGTCGCCATAAACACAATTTCCGAACCGAAAAGTGCATCGCAGACTTTATTTCATCATGCTTTCGCAAAGAATGTCGTTCGCAGCCGTCACAAGAGGCTTGCAGCGCCTCACCTTGGCCCACTCCGCGATCCGGCATTATGCGACAGTCGAGCCCAGCTCTACCATCGTCAATACTGGCATCACTTCCGACATGTTCAAGAACGAGGGTGTGACTGACACTCGCAGCAAATCTTCCATTCTACAGACATACAAGCCCCGAACACCGGGAACGCGACATTTGAGGCGGCCCGTCAACGATCACTTGTGGAAAGGCCGACCCCATCTACCATTGACGATCCCGAAAAAGGGTCAAGGTAAAGGTGGACGAAACTCAACCGGGCGCATAACGGTGCGACATCGAGGAGGTGGTGTCAAGACACGAATCCGCATAGTCGACTTTGAGCGACGACGGCCGGGAGCGCATCTAGTGGACCGCATCGAGTACGATCCCGGACGAAGTGCCCATATCGCGCTGGTGACTGAGCGAGCTACGGGTCGCAAGACGTACATATTGGCCGCGGAGGGGATGCGAACGGGGGACATTGTTCACAGCTATCGCACAGGTATCCCGCAAGATCTCCTCGACAGCATGGGTGGTGTTGTCGATCCGGGTATCCTGGCCGCCAAGACGGCATTCCCAGGCAATTGTCTGCCGATGCACATGATTCCTGTGGGTACCAAGGTGTTCGCGGTGGGCTCCTCTGCCAGGCGAGGGGCCGTCTTCTGTCGCAGTGCTGGCACGTCTGCTACGGTGGTGAACAAGAATGAGGAGATGCAGGCCGATGGAACCAAGATGATGACGAGCAAGTACGTGGAAGTGCGTCTGCAGAGTGGTGAGATCCGCCGGATAAACAAGGATGCCTGCGCAACGATTGGCGTCGCGAGCAACCAGCACCACCACTATCGTCAGCTGGGAAAGGCCGGGCGAAGTCGGTGGTTGAATATTCGGCCCACGGTTCGTGGTGTTGCCATGAATAGAGGTAAGTTGACATGCAGAGAGCTGAACGCGGCGCGAGTCGACCGATGCATCGCGATACACAACAGTAATGGACTTGAATGCTAACCGCTCCCTCGCAGTCGACCATCCTCACGGTGGCGGTCGTGGAAAGTCAAAGAGTAGACGTCACCCTGTCACGCCATGGGGCAGACCTGTACGTCCCCAACTCTCAAGAGCCAAACCTCCTTTCTTCTTGGCGGCCTTCTTTGCTCTCAGTACACTGTCACTGACTCTGTTTATAGACCAAATCTGGGTACAAGACTCGTCGCGTGCACAACGTCAACAGATGGGTTGTCACGCCCAGACCTCGCAACCACGGCAAGCGACGAACGAGTTCCAAGGCTTAAACTGCAGCGCCTGGTGTAGAGGATCGAGAAATAAGCGTAGCCGTCTGGTGAAGGCATGGCTACTACGAGGCTGTGACTATAATAACTGTACTATACAATGTGGAAAATGTAGAAGAAGTAGTCGCGGGGCAGCCGCGGGGGAGGGGCGAACAGAAGAACACCCTTTGGCCCAGCCGTGCCCAACTCCAATGGTGTTTTGTAGTGAATTCCAGCAGCAAGACGTAATATTCTGCCGACAGCAGCCCGCCTCGGCTACTACTCCAGCGTGATCTTTACTTGATCCAGCGGTGGGGGAAACAATGCCTACGACGTGTTGGGTCATTGACCGCTTGAGTTTGCAAAGGCTAGCTGACTGACTGACTGCTCTCACGATGAATGCCTACGGAGTATGTTGCTATCACAGCTAATCTACTTACGGCCCAACGAGTTTGCAAGACAGGGGATGGTAACAACTTACAAGTGAAGCAACCAACATAAATCAAAGCCAAAAAAAGCGTTTACATACTCCGTAACAAACGACAAAGGAAAGAAGCGAAGGAACAACGCAAGGGTATGTACTATGTATACAGTATGTATATGTAGCCGCCGTGGGTGCCGTCCGTCCCGTCTCATCGGCCAACTTCCATCTGCATAGCCATGCGCTTCGCCCACCTGTTCCTGACCAATCTTTCTCGGACCTCGGGCACAAGTTACAACTATGCTTTTGCATTGTGCAATTCGCTATCTCCGCACAAAGCCATCAATCAGAGGCGCCGACGCGTACAGTTAGGAAATTAGAGAGCAGGCTACATGGGATTCGCATGAGACAAAAGGCAGGGCTGGGCGGCTGGCCGAAACAGTTTTGTACCTATAGACGGGGCTGGCGAGTATACGTACCCAGCTCTAATTAGTAAGTTCTACCGTCTACGACTTGCGAGTCGACGGAGGCCCCGACGACCATTATGTACCTACAGAGTACGGAGTACAGAGTATTGCATGTAAAATCTTAGTTGTAACTTGTGACTTGTAGAGGGTACCTAAGTGTGTATCCGAACGGCGCCCCCGCATTAGAAGTGCAGTGAGTGGCGCGGCCGAGTTCACGATTCGGGGACGGGGGAATGCGGCACAGACCGGCATGAGGTTCGATTCCGTGTACTCTGTACTCCGTAATGAACGTATATTACGGAATCCATATGTACCTTTTCGTCCCGTCTTAATTCTTGAAGGCGCGCGGCACGAATAATTAAGGGGTAATTATCGCGAAGGATACATATCCTGTGCTGCCTCTCGAGTCCTCGACAAAGAACTTTTAAGTCTTTCTCGAGCGCAGACGCCCAGGCGCCAACTGAGACCATACCAAACGGACCCCATCGGTAACCGCGACAAAGTGACGTACGCCCGCAAAAAAAAGCATAGCCACGCCCCGTCTCACGTTTTATGCAGAATAACTTCAGCGCGGCCCCCAATGGGGAATAAAGGTCTGTTGGTTTTCACTAGCTCTCTTTTTTTTAGTCCTGGCTTCATCAGCGGTCTTCCTAGGTACATACATATCTTCATCCGTCCATTCCGCGTTTCTTCTTATTGCTCTTCTTCCTGGGGTTTCCCTTTCCTCGTTCTTCATTCCTTTCATCGTCCCTGAATCTTAGGTCCGCCTTCCTCTTGTTTCCTCATACATAACTCGCGAGCGGGTCACGATAACGGTTACGGAACCGAATGTCGGAATATCGCAGAATGGCCCACTTCGGGGAGTCTTCGGCCCGCAGCTTCTCATTCAAGTTGCTGGCCTCGTACGCGCTTGACTGGATCGTGTTGATAGCGATTACTGTTGCGGGCGGGTTTTTGGGTCGCATTGAGCCTAATAAGCGTCCGTTTGCGCTGGATGATCCGAATATTTCGTGAGTTCTTCTTTGCTTCGTCGTGGGAACGGCGTGCCCGGGGTCGATCGTCATGTGGAGTCCTGAATGACTTCGTACGACGCGCCTCCCACAATTTCTTGTGTGTAACTAAGCTAATACGCGTTGACAAAAAAGACTCCCATTTACAGAGCATGAGACCGTCCCGTCATGGCTCCTCGTCGTCCTCTGCGCCCTAGTGCCCGTCATCGTCATCTTCTTCATCTCCCTGATCCTCATCCCGGGGAACACGGTCCCCAAGAACACCTCTCCAGCCTACATATGGAAGCGCAAACTCTGGGAGCTCCACGTCGGCTGGCTGGGCCTCCTCATGGCCGTAGGCTCTGCCTTCTTCTTCGTCAGCGGCATCAAGAACATGTGCGGCAAGCCCCGACCTGATCTTCTGTCTCGATGCGAGCCCGACTTCGCCAACGCGGCCACATACGCCGTGGGCGGTCTGAACGGATCGCGCCTCTACTCGGGCGATATCTGCACGCAGTCCGACTCGCACAAGCTTAACGATGGCTTTCGAAGTTATCCCAGCGGTCACTCGGCTGCTTCCGCCGCAGGGCTCATCTACCTATCCCTGTTTCTGGCGAGCAAGTTCTCCGTGACGCTGCCGTTCGTGGTGCCCTCTGCTAATGCCAATGGGGCCACGGATCACTACAAGCATGCTGCTTTCCCGTCGCGCATGCGCATGAGTATGAAAGCTTCTTCTTCTTCTTCTTTTGATGCCGGTTCTGATGCTGATGATGTTGCAGGTGGTGAAGCCTACGATCCAAGCAACAAGTCCGGCATCGCCGATCGTGGCGCCAAGTACAATTCTCGTCTTCAATCGCTTCGACGACAGGCCGCTGCGCCGCCTCTCTACCTCCTCGCCATTACACTCGTGCCATTTTGTCTGGCCATCTTCATCGCGGCGTCTCGATGGTTCGATTTCCGCCATCACGGCTTCGATATTCTTTTCGGGTTCCTCATTGGCGTCATCACCGCTATCTACAGCTTCCGGTACTACCACCTACCCATCATGGCCGGCGCGGGCTGGGCATGGGGTCCTCGCAGCAATGACCGCGCCTTTTGGGCCGGTGTTGGGCGTCTGGGATACGCGGGCGATAACTCGGACGAAGACCCTCATCGTCAGCCTCTGCACGACGACCGCGCTGACCTCGGGGAGTCGGGTGATGTGGATCTGCCTGGCGCACAGGGGCTCTCCTCTGCTGGAGGTGCTGGAGGCGCGACTCTCCGCGGCAATAATGGGCCGGGCTTCCAGTTCCAAGATGTAGAGCTGGAGAGATTGAATGGACGACAACATCCCGTTGGGGCCCTCAATCCTGGACAGGTGTAGTGAGAGGCCATCTATATACTGGAGCTTTCACGGCTCACAGCGAGATGCGGAAGCATATGAAGCATGAGGCAACGATAATGACTCATACCGTTGGAAGAGGCAAGCACACGACATGAGAGTACGATGACGATACTTGAGACCCTTCGCCCCCATCTACTTCAAATTGTTCTCATAGAAACGCCAATATGTCATGAACGGCGTTGGTAAACGGCATGGCATCTCCTAGGACCCTCCTATCGAATCTATTCCACAGAGAAAGCCCAGTACCAATCCACACCATAGCGAAAAGAGCCTGATCTACCTCGACTTTTTATATCTTCTCAGCAATCATTCTAACTTCTGAGGACGCATAAGCAGGCGAATGCCTTTCCTCTTTTACACCCTCCGAAGTCTAACGAAGCCAATGTAAGAGTAGGACTAGACGGGATGACAACGCAAAAGTTGTCTCCTAGCACAGGGACCCAGGGGCGTTTCTTATGAGATTACGTTGTTTTCTTTTCACAGTTTGTTCTGTTTTGGCGTGCTACGTTCTTATCAAGCGGGATGGGTTTCAGTGTTCATGCATGTCACTACCTGCACGGCTGTTCATCATCTGTATTTTGCGCACGACTTGGGGCACCAATCAGCGTTTGTATGTAATGCCAGCGGTGTATAATATTGACTTGTTCTTGAAGATGAAAGTGTTTTTGTGCTCCTTTGAGGGAAGGCCATCGCTTGAAGAAGTAATTGTCGCCGGTATGCCCTGACAAAAACAAAACAGGGGTCTTGATAAAGACACGAGTCCATTATTATGATGTAAAAAGAGCACTCCACTGTGCAAGACGAAAATCGGATCAATAGCCGTCCATACAATTTTACGAACGGACATGTACTCGCATCTCGCCCCTGGGCCCTAAGATATGAAGCACCACATCCGTACCCAGACCACCTCTCCTCATCACATCCACTCCAACCACCCTCCAAGTGTTTATACACATGGTCGGAAAATATGGCCCCAGCGAGAATACTTACATACACTATCAGTTTACAAGGTTCCCCGTAGAGTCATGGAAGGGAAGAAATGTGCTACATCATGCAAAGACTCTCTCGCAGGACGAAACAGACAAACTTTTCAATTACCATGACGCCTTCAGTTTGGCGACTAAACTATGGACCGTGTGAAATATGGCTAGAGTGGCCCAGCGTCGTGTTCAAGTCTTATTTATCCGGTCATATGCTAAGCCGGCCTGCATTGCCTTGCCTTGCCTTGCCTTGCTTTGCGTTGTGATGTTGTATTTCCAGCACGATGTCATCCACCATGACGTGCAGCATGCCATCTTTGCCCGAACGCTGAGATGCAGATATAATGTGAGAGAAAAGAATAAGGAAAGAAGACAGAAAAAGAGTATATGAGTGCTGTTGAAAACGTGCGGACTAGACAACGTCCTCCCACATAGTGCTAAAAAAAGGGGGCACCATAACACAGACCACGAATGATCAGAACCCCAAAACCCAACTCCTCGTTTATTTATATTTTGTTGTCCTTGCACCACCCTTCATATGGCAACCCTCCCATCATCGCCCCCCTCTAGCTCCATATCCTCATCTTCCTCTTCCTCTTCCTCGTCCTCGTCCTCAACCTCCTCCCCCAGAAATCCCGTATCCATATTCATCTTCTTCAGCCTCCGCCGCATACTATCCCTCTTGGCGTTTTGCCACCGGATCAGCGCCGCCGAGGCATGCACCTTGAAGCCGTACACGCGCGGGACGTATCGCTCCGTGCTCTTGCTCGGAATCAGAGCCGGATACACCTGGAAGATGATGTTGTGGAAGGAAGTCCCAAAGTAGGCGCCATCGATAGTGGCGTGCCGCGATGACTTGGGGTTGTACGTGTCCTCGCAGCGCCCGCAGTATAGTTTTACGGGCGTCACGTTGGGTGTGTCGTTTAGGCCCAGGGGGAGAAGCGGATGAGAGTGGCAGTTGACGCGGGGGCATTTCCCGAATTCTGCTTTCTTGTACTTTTCGAGCTGATCATTTCATCTTTTCGTCAGCGAGGCAAGTCCTTGAACACTGTGGGGTGATTAAAGTGCCCCCCCCCCCCCCCCCCCCCCCAAAGGGGGAGCTGGGGCTGTGGGATAGCAAGGAGGAAAACTGCCGATCTAAAAGATGGAAAAAGAACACCGTGTTAGCGGATGGCAAAAACAACCTACCATCTTGCTCAATCCCCTCGTCGTAACAATATATCGCGCGTGAACCAGTCCGTATAAATGCCGAGCCGACTTCTCAATCGTCTCTCTCATCTCATCGTCGCAGTCCAAGTCGAATACATCCGTCACCAGGTCCAGCGCATACTGGTAGTACTGGACCTCTGTATTTAAGCCTGTAAGGTTGAACCGGTCGTTGAGGTACTCCTCGTCGATTTCGCAAAAGTATTCGTTTCCGCGAGACGAAATAAACTATGTGCATCGCACCATGATAGAACGTTAGTGAGTGCGCACGCCACATGATTTTCAACTTCTCTTCTCCGCCTTATACGCCTCCTTTGTTGCTTCTCAGGCATGGTACGGTGTGGTGAGACATGGCGATTTCAGAGGAAGTGGGAGAGGTTGAGCGCCGCTGCAGCATTTTCCATTCGTTGCTGTGCGCAAATGAAAACGTACCCAGTCGCGCCAATAGCTCGTGTAGTCGCTGTCGGACTCGCTGACGAAGTCGTCCATCATTTCGGGGTGGGTATATGGATGCTTGCGACGACGGTTATGATGGAGAGAATGGCTATTGAGGACGCCGACCGTGGCCGGCACTGCGTTGGGTGTGGTTGGGGTCGGCGGCGGTGATGATGGTGATGATGGCCATGGACTCTGGAGGTTTCAGACGAAAATGGCGACACGACGCCTCATGTGGGTGGCTGGTGGGTGGCTGGGGGAGCTAGGCGCCATGTGCTCCAGAGCCTCCAGCCAGCCATGCAGCACCACTGTTTTATATGTTATGTACTGTACTCCGTATGTCAGAGGTTCGAGGGGAGGAAGAGAGTGGCAATGGATTGGTGAGCTCGGGAGCATGTAAGTATATACTCAAGGCAACTCGGAGGGGAGTCGTGGAGAGAAAACCAGGAGTCAAACAACACGAGGGGAGGCGTCTCGGGCACGCTGTCGAATGGCGGCAAACGTTGCCATAATCAACGACGGCGCTCATGTTCACATGCGTAGCTGACAGTTTCGAATTGGCACTTGAGTTACCTCTCTATTCTTCCGATATTTTGAGAGCACATCTCCACGATTTTACACGGAAAAAGCCGTAGAGGGCCATACGCTCAATCCAGTCGCATTAATGCATGCGCATGTGACGTCCAAAAGCGAGATGGCCCCCGGGTAGCATCTCAAGCGTGGCCATGGAACGCTGCTGCGTCACGTGACGGGATCGGTACCGTGCATTGGGTGCAAAACACGCGTTGGCGTCGCGTCTTGACGCGTTCGGCGCGTAAAGTAAAACGCTTCCCTGCCCTGTAGCTTTGCTGGCCAGGGCGGCTAACAGTTTGAGCTTCTTGATTGCCCTGACTACCATTCCCACCGATTCCCACCTGCACCTTCTACCTTGTACCCTCAAACCTTCCCACACTTTTCACACTTTCTACTGATCTGGCAAGAAGACTGCACCCCAGCTATACACAATCTCATTGTCATTCGGAAAGCACGCTCGAGCATTATGTCTCGCTCTGCTGTGGGAAAGAGGACGCGCAGCCATGACGATCCCAGTAAGTTGAGCAAGCGCGTGCCTGAAGCATGCAATCCGTGATGCTCGAGACTCCCTTTGCTGACACGCACAGTCGTCGCTGAAACTCCCAGCAAGAGAGTTCGTTATTACAATGCATACCTTCCCGACGACAACGACAACGATGACGAAGAAAATCTTGATCCTCAGAGCACACCAAACTCTCGTGATGCCGTCAAGATCGAGGTCCAAACATTGCAGGATACTCCGTCGAAGAGGCCCAGGTCGACATCACAGACATCGATCAAGAAAAATCCAGTGACTCCTTCGACGCCTCGACACCGAGATGTCTTTAGCGGCTTCCCAACCACGCCTCGCCATGCTGTCATGTCAGCCGGGAAACTCTTCCAGCGAATGACGCCTAGCTCTCCGCTGTCACCGTCCACTATCCAGACTATCTACCATTCTGCTCGCCAACTGTTTGCTCGTGGTGCAGATCCTGGCCAGCTTATTGGCCGAGAGCTGGAACGCGAACAGCTAGAGAAGTTTCTGGCTCGCTGCACATCGTCCGCACCCAGCGGCGGCTGCCTATATGTCAGCGGTGCACCGGGGACTGGAAAAAGCGCCATGGTTACAGAGATGACGCGGGGCGTTTCTCAGAAGCAGGACGACGGCATTAGTAGCGCTTATATCAACTGCATGAGCATCAAGTCCTCCAAGGATTTGTACGCCACACTGCTGACTGCTCTCGGCGAAGATGGCAACGCCACCGAGGCCCAAGCCATCTCCAACCTCCAGAAAGCTTTCTGCTCCAAGACGAAAAAGTCATCAAAGGTCTATCTGGTCACGCTGGATGAGATCGACCATATTCTGACCCTGGGGCTCGAGAGTCTGTACAGGATCTTTGAGTGGTCACTGCAGAAAAATTCTCGCCTGGTTCTCATTGGTATTGCCAACGCTCTGGACCTGACGGATCGATTCCTTCCCCGACTGAAGTCCAAGAATATGAAGCCAGATCTGCTTCCATTTTTGCCCTACACGGCAGCTCAGATTAAAAACATCATCACGACTAGACTCAAGCATTTGATGCCGGAGGGTGGCAAGGAGGGATACGTCCCTTTCATACATCCTGCTGCTATTGAACTTTGCTCACGAAAAGTGTCGAGCCAGACGGGTGACGTTCGGAAGGCGTTTGAGATTTGCCGTCGGGCACTCGATTTGATCGAGGTTGAGACGCGATCGAACCATGAACAGGAGGCGAGGGAGAAGCTCCTGCAAATGACACCTTCCAAAAAACCTCTGAGCGAAAAGCTGAACGGATCTGCTGGAGGTGCTGGACCGGGATCAGCTCGAAATGTTTTGCAGATGGTGACGGCCTCTCTGAGGAGCTTGACTGCAGAAACAGCGCCTCGAGCATCAATCAGCCACCTGAACAAGATCACTGCTGCGGCATTCAACAACGGTACGAACCAGCGACTCAAGACGCTCAACCTTCAGCAAAAAGTCGCCCTTTGTGCTCTAATGGCCTACGAGAACAAAAACCGGGCCTCGGTCAAGGCGTTGAGCAAACCCAGTGGTACTCCTTCAAAATCTCAGTCCCTGGCGCCAACCATCAAGGCATTATTTGATACGTACTGCCAACTGTGCACGCGAGACTCGTTACTGCACCCGCTTTCGAGCTCTGAGTTTCGAGAGGTGGTGGGTAGTTTGGAGACGCTTGGACTCGTAGCCGCCGTGGAGGGCAAAGCTGGCAGCTTCATGATGCCGCAAACGCCCAGTAAACGGGGTCGAAAGGCTCCGGGGGGCACAGGAGATGAGAAGCGCATTGCTAGTTGTGTGGGAGAAAGGGAGATTGATTCCGTGGTGGAAGGTCCGGCAGCGGGGATATTGGAGAGTATTTTGTCTGGCGAAGCATTGGATTGACATTGGACGACGAATGTTTTCTAGCTTGGCGTTTGGATATGGTTCAGCATGCATTTCTTGTTTCTTGTTTCTCGAGATCGATTCTTGGGGTCTTCTCCTGTTCTGTTTTTCTGTTTTTCTGTTTTTCTGTTCAGTGTTTTATCGTTGGCGCTGGCGTAAGTGGGATACACGGGTACAGCATGGCGCTGGGAACAAAATTGATCAAGCATCAAGCACAAGAATTAAGCACTTCGCATCGCGCAGCAAAAGCATCGGATTGGTTTATCCCGAGGATTATGTATGAATTAGTGGGCAGATAATGATGAGCAAACTATTGGAATAGGACGTATAATATGACTACCTGGACTTGAACGTGCCTACATAGCCGGCTTTATATTGATTGTCTTGTAGCTCTGCGACATAAGCTATGTAAAGGTTGTGTAATCAGGAAGACATGGGTAGCAAAGGTAGATGGCAATAAGGCAAACGAGGTCTAGGTCTTGTTGATTGCCTCTGTGAGGTAGGTAGGTATGTATATACAACTCACGGAAGGCACTCGTAAATGCGAGTACGTACAAACAACGTAAACCACAATGAGATATCCTCACACACGCAACACCGGTGTCATAGTTGCTGAACACAAAGTCTATACAGCACCAATGACTTCTCAGCCATTGCCACTGCCATGCCACTGCCGCTGTCACAGTCCACACTGCACAGCAGCGAATGTCCCGTCCCACCAGCCGAGCCATCATCATTATGCGTCTATCCATACGTCCCTTTTATGTATTCTCTATACAATGATGCCCCTCCCTCTTTTTTCCGTAGTTTCCGTTTTCTATATCCATATAGTGTCCCTTCCTGTAGCTATATATCCGTTATTTTTCAAGTATCCCGGGTATCCGTTCGTGAAGAAGAGTCGACCATCAAGAAGCACCAAGTCCGTCGTCAAACTGTCCAGTCCACCATTAGCGTCTCGTCCGCCGTGACGCTACATCCGCGCATCTAGTCTCTCCCTCTCCCTCGTCCCCGTCCCCTTCCCTGTCCCTGTCCCTGTGCACGCTCTCTCCCTCCGCCTCCGCCTCCGCCGCCGCCGCCCCCTCCTCGAGCACCTCCCCTCGCCTTAGGCCTATCTGGCTCAACATTCAGGCCCCGCACCCCACGCAATCCCATCTTCCCAACTGTGCTTTTCTGAATAGGCGGTACATCCGGACAGCCTAGTCCCTGGCGAGCATACAGATTCGCCTGCCGGACCAGCTCTTCCTTATCCCAATGCAGACCCTTGAGATGATTGTTGTAGTAGCCCAACCAGGCCTTGTACACTTGGGCCTTGTCATCTTCGGAGAGAGCCTCAAGGATAGGCTGCATCTGCTCGTCGGGGCATACACGGGCCTCGTGAGGGATAAAGGTGATTTGCTTGAGAGTCCATTGCGGGAAGAAAGATTCGGCGTCGCAGATGAGGAAGATGCCCTTGCCTTGAGCATCGGCGCGGGCTGTGCGGCCGAGACGGTGGATGTAGCTTTGCTTTTCAGAGGGGATGCCGACCTGGAAGACGGTCGTTACGCCGGGGAAGTCCATGCCTCGGGCGATGACATCGGTGGCACAGAGAATGGCAGAGGGGGCTTCGCGGTATTCATTTGTGATTCGGGTGCGCTTGCTCTGGGTGAGGCGGCTGTGGAGGGTAGAGACTGGGGGCAGGCCTGGGACCATGGAGAGGATGTGGCCGTACAGGCCGGCGGCGGCGGCTGTGGGAGCAAAGACGATGGCTTTGAAGGTGCCGCCGCCGGGCTGCTGGAGCTGAGCGGTGGCTTCTTCTAGAATGGCGCCAACCATGGCGGCTGCGACGGATGCAAACGTGGGCACCTTGATGAGTAGTTGGGGCACGCGTTCGTGCGTGTTGGCTTCGCCTTCGGGGATGGTAGATATGAACTTGTAGCCGGGGGAGAGCACGAGACCGGCTACTTGGTTGACGTGCTGCGCGATGGTGGCCGAAAACAACATGCCCTGTCTGTTGGATTCTTGCTTGGCGGGGAGCTTGCTGACGATTTCTCGGAGAGAGGGCATGAAGCCCATGTCCAGGAGCCGGTCTGCTTCGTCGAGCACGAGAGTATCCAGCTGTCGAAAGGCATAGAGGATGTCTTCATTCGACATGTGGTCGATGAGTCGGCCAGGCGTGGTGATGAGTACGTCGCACCCAGACAAGATGAGCTTCTCCTCCTTGTCCTTGTTGGTGCCGCCAATGGCTGTACGCACACGGTACTTGGGCATTCTCTGGAGCAGGCTGGTCGCTTCCTGCGCAATCTGCAGCGCTAGCTCCCGTGTGGGAGAGATGACCAGCAGCGAGATGGTCGAGCCGGCGGGTTGCTTCTGCGTAATCATGGTCTGCAAAGCCGGAAGCAAGAACGCAACAGTTTTGCCCGTTCCTGTTCTGGCCTGGACCAAACAATCTTGCCGGTTTGGGGGGAGCAGCTCCCAGAGGGTGGCGGCCTGAACGGGCATCATGTGGTCAAACTTCAAGTCCTCGGTGATGGCTTGGATCAGCGAGGGGTGAAGAAGATTTTGGCCACCAAGGTCCGCGAACCTCGGGGTATCGAGAGGAACATTTTCGGTGAGAGCAGGCTTGGAGTCGTGCGCGTACGGCGTGTCGTCTTCTGTTTGCGTGGTTGAAGGCGAGTCTTGATAGCCATCTTGAGGTGAAAAGTGAGACGGGCGAGGTTTTCCAGCGGCACCGCGGCCACCACGGGGGCCGGAGCGTGGCCCACGGCGCCCTCGAAAGCCATTGCGCTGGCCTCTGGGCTTGTCGCTCATGATGATAGAGTCTCTGGAGGCGCGACAAGAGACGAAGTTTTTCTCGGACTTTTTCGTCTTACCTGCAAGGCGATGTTGGATGACGGTCCGGATGCATATCTGATGGGCCCAATGCACGCAACGCAACAAGGGATGGGGCATCTGCGGCCTGCCTGCCAATGAATCTTTTAGCCGCCTGAGAGACAATGACACGGCCCAAGGTTCGAACCAATCAGGTGCGTCGGCCGCGTTACGCGCGTCCACGGGAAGTCACGAGTCACCACTGACCAGGCTGCCTGAGGCTGTGGACAAGAAAGGAAATCAGGGCCTCGTCTGGCCAGTGGCATCTCCCGAATCCATCACGGATCTGAAACTTGGCGGCGGCAGTCGACGGCCCCATTGCATTGGCCGATTCAAGCCATTCACGTCGTTTCAGCCATTCCACCCGCGTAAGGCGTAAGCCGTTTACGCGACTCAAAAGATTCGAGATCGTGGAGACAAGACGGGTCTCGACTCTCGAGTCTCGACTCATGCCGTCACGGGCTGCCAAGTTCGGCCGGCAGTGGATTATGTCTTGTACATGTACATCTTGTTCCGCGGCCAGCTGCAGCCTGCAAGCCAAGCGAAGAGTCTCTTCTTAGTAATTACTCCGTATTCACTTTTGTCTCCTTGGCCCTCCTTGGTCTTGGGCCTTGACGCCTACGGTCCACGGAGAGATGATGAGATGAAGGGAGTGGCGTGGAGTACGGAGTAGTAAGCAGGTATGGGCAACGGGCGTACATATACCTAGGTATGTATGTAGGTACGGAGTATGCAGGCTGCAGCTCGCAAGCGGTCGCTGTGGCTGACCGAAATAGCAATGCGATTATGCATCAGTCGGCTCATCGTCATCACCGCTTCTTCCCCCTTTGGCCCCTCTTTGCCCCTGGCCAGCCGTCCGCTTCCCCACTTCGCCAAGCGAGTCTAACTATTCGACTAGGTATGTACCCACCCAACGATGTATATCCACAAAAGTGGGTACCATGATACGTCGACGCCCCTATGGCCACACCCAAGCTGCCACCAGTGGTCCAACAAACAAACATAGGTACAATGTGTTTGCGTGTGAGGATCAAAGGTGAAGAAGTTGATTGAAGGAGCAACTATAGGAACTAGAACTGGGGGAATCCGGGATACATATAGGTGACCGGATGGCTGTGGATCACGTAGACCACTGCGAGATGCCTTGCCAATTCCAACAGCAGTATGGCCTCCCTTGTGC
>QEQW01000369.1:0-27027 GCA_004016085.1 Claviceps quebecensis
ACCAAAAGGTCAGAACACTAAGCTGATGAGAACCAGCTTAGTGCGGGATATATAGGTACATGCAAACGACGGACAGAGCATACGGGTAACCGTCACAGGTACCAGCAGGACCTCTCCTTATCCTGAGGCTCTGAGCATCGGCCCTTCTCCACTCCTAGACACGGAAAGATAAATTCTTGCGTCGAAGCAAATTAGCTAATAGCAATATCGCGATGCATTATGATATCATGACGAAAACTCCTCATACACAAGGCAGGTAGTAATACAAGAGCAGTGCTCGCGAGCGACCAAGTGTTACAGTATTACCCAACCCTTACTCCTGTTCATCGTCGTGAGATTGAATGTCATGGACTCATGGCCGAATTTCCGGTCAGAAACAATCACAACAATCCGTACATTATCTTTTCTTGTTGTGTGAAAAACATCCTACTGTCCTCCAGGCTCCATCAGGAGGCATGCCGAAAGCATGCCTAGATCCCAGGGGGCCAAGCAGACGGTCATCTACAAAAAGACAGGTATGTAGATAGGGAGGTATGATCTGTGCGGAAATGTCTACAGTGGGGCAAGTGTGTCGGCCCTTATAAGTCGTGACACATTTTGACGAAGAGCACAAGCACCTTTTAATAGTGTGAACAGTGACTCGTTAAAAGACGCGTTGATGATGGATCATGAGTCTTCACACACGGCCGAAGGGGGTGCTGATGCAAGGTTTTAAGTCCTGCGATGTCTCTGAACTTGGCACGTCATTCTCCTCCAGAGTCCATCCATCGAGCGCTCAGGACGATGCATCCACGCGGCTGCGTCAGAATGTAAATAAGCAGCAGATAGTCATTGAAGTTTGACGCACGCCTTCATCTCGACTACGATCTCCATCGAAGCTAAAGACCGAACCCGGTATAGTTCAGGGTTATGTACATACCTGCTGATGCTTCTTTAAGCTCTTAGTCTTTCGGAGTTTACAACAGCAATTACTTTCGGAGTTTACAGCAGCAATCATGTAGTGGAATTGTTTCAATACACCCAACTATGTACATCATTAGCTTAGCCGTTCCGTTGGTGAGGTTTCTGGCATCTGCTGGGTCAACTCCAAAGTGCCGTCTTGGACAGTGGCGAATTTCATGACTGCCCATGCTATCATCATTCATGAGGGTAAAGGCCGTAAGGTGCCTTGATGAGCACTAGGAAGCGGCGACGAAGCTGCTGCAAGTATTACTCGTTGAAGTTTTGCTTCTGCGACTTGGCGTGTGGCTGCACAGAGATAGCATCATGCACACTACATAGCATTCTCCTGTAAGCCGTAGGAACAAAAGAGCCGAGGGCGGCGTCTTTGTTGAGGGTTTTGAGGCCAGTCGTGGGGGCGGGTGCCGTTATAAGAATAAAAGCCGAAGGCAATCTACTCCGTATGTACCTAGGTACATACCTAAGGCTAATGTACATACCTATGTACATAGCCGCCTTCAGACGATTGCCCACTGCCGGATTTGCTTGCCAGGAACAAGGGCCGATAGAGATCCCGTACTCCCGGCATATGTACTCGTGGCGTGTGGGTCTTGTGTTGCACCAAGGAGTACACTCCGTATTTAGCGCACGATAAAGGAGCGATAAAGCTGCTTAGCTGTCACTTAAACTTTTCCACACCTTTCCATGCATGCATGATGATGCAACGCACTCGGTCGAACCTCGATGTGGTCAAAACTGTATCGGCATCTGCTCCGTCATACAGAATGCATCATACGCAAGCTCAGTCAAGCACAAAGCCCGCCCCCTTCCCAGCGCGCCTGCATATGTACACATGTACATTACCTCTTAATGACCTCAGCCAATTCAAATTATTCAAGACTCAAGAAACTAGATTCTCACTTCTGTCTCGGGCATTGACTCCCTGTCGCACATTCTGCATTCCCGTCGCCTGAGCCCAGGACTTCCTTCGAGCTCGGCATACCTACCACACGATACATACATACCTACATCATATCAGGAATCGCAGGAACCCCACCGTTATCATCCACCGGGGAGGCGTTATCCGCTCGCAGCGCATTTATCTCGCCATGCAAAAGTCAGGGTTAAACAAAATCCTTCCATTGGATTGGCTTCGGCTTCGGTTTTTGTCGGCTTAACGTGAAGGAGCCAAGAGCCGATTGCAGCAAAATCAGCAAACCTGCCAAAAAAAAAAAAAATATGCTTTGCCTGCTTATTATACCCCGTAGAATCCCGTCCCAATCCATTGAAAACTGTAGCTGTCCCGAAGAATTTTTTTTGATCCATTGTGTGATGTGTCTGACATTTAGTTGCGCTTGATACCTACCTCAGCCTACCTGTCTTTCCTCTTCTTTTCGATCCCATCTAGATCATACGTACAGAGTACCGATCACAGCATCTACATCCGAAGCACAGTACATACATACCCATCACAGCATCTACCTCTGAAGCCACCCTCCTGCAAGACAAGACAAGGCATCACCATGGCCCTCACAGAAAAGGCCCAGCCGACATCAACGACATCAACAATCATCACATCTGCCTCTTCAGATCATACCTCCTCCGCCTTGGACCACGACGGACCATCGAAAGAAGCCTCGGACGGATTACCCCACCATGATACCTTGCACTCCTGGATCGTCGCCATAGCGGCATCAGTCAGTATATTCATGTACATGGGCATAATTTACGCCTGGGGCGTCCTGCAAACCACAATCGCAGACTCGTGGGGCTACTCCCTCACGACACTTACATTCGTAGGCTCCCTGGCCACGAGCTTCATGGTCTCGTTGTGCATTCTCGTGGGGCACCTAGTCCGCAGGTTCGGCTACAGGGAGGTCGCTCTCGCGGGGGCAGTGTTCTTGGGTCTGGGGGAAATCCTGTCGAGTTGGGTGGTAGGACATCTGTGGGCGTTGTTCATCACACATGGGATCTTGTTTGGTGTGGGAGGCGGGTTGATTGTTCTGGTATGATGACTTTCCTTTCTCGCATCTTGTCTCTCTCTCTCTCTCTCTCTTTTTGCTAATTTCTTCGGCGGCGGTGACGGCGGCTAACGTGTTATATAAAAAGCCCGCTGCAACGGCCCCTCTGCAATGGTTCAGGAAGTATCGCGGCCTCGCAACGGGTATTGTCTTTGGATCGGGGAGCTTGGGCGCCGCGGTCATGACTGTGGTGACGCACGAGTTGGTCGACAAGGTGGGCGTAGAGTGGACGTTTCGCGTATTGGGAATTATGTTTTGGGTGGTGTGTATTCCTGCGGCGTGGTGTATTAGACAGCCGCTGCTGGCAAAGACTCCGATTCCGCAACTGCAATGGTATGGTACCCAGACTACGCATGACCTTGAACTTGTGTTTGCGAAAATCGCTAACAGCCATGCGTATAGGTATCGTCTACGGGAGCCCAAGTGCATTATCCTCCTTCTCGGCGGCGCTATCGGCTGCTTCCCGCTGTTCGTACCACCGTACTTTATACCCGTCTTTGCGAGATCCGTGAGCAGCTCTGCATCAACGGGTCTTATCGCCTTGACTGTCTGGAACCTCGCCTCTGCTTTTGGCCGCGTCTTTGCTGGCTACTCCGCCGATTCGTTTTTGGGACCAATGAACAGTATGGTCGTTTCGCTCTTCCTCAGTGGGGTGAGCAATTTGTGCATCTGGCCTTTTGTGGACAGCCTGGGGCTACTTGTCCTTTTTGCCATCGTCAATGGTGTAGGCTCGGGATCCTTTTTCAGCTTATTTCCTCTGACAGTGACTGCCACGTTCGGAGCCACTAATGTCATGGGTATCTTGCCAATCATGTGGCAGGCATGGATGTTTGGCTATTTCTTGGTGAGTATCTGTGTAAAAGGGAGTCTCATCGCGCAGCCGCATACTAACTTGAACCAGGGTACTCCCGTTGCAGCTGGACTTTATTCTCTGTCAGCAAATGGGTCTGATGTCGCGTCAAATAGACCAGCTGCGTATTACGCCGGAGCAGTATGCTTTGTTGGCATGTTTTTCATGTTGCCTATTCGCTTCATGAACAATAAGACTATACTGACCCGAGCGTGATTGCAAGTTGACAAGTGTCGTGATCAGGGCGTTCAAATGTTTTGGCTGGCGTTGGTAACCTCTTCAAGGAATTGTCCAGCATCTTTCATGATTGAGGTGGTCAAGGGAACATTGGCGTGGAGTTGCGACCACCATTGAGACCAAGCCCCCTGCTCATCTCGATTGCTGCTGACTTCGGCGAACAACTGATTCAACAGCGTGCTGGATACAAGCTCAGATACACCCGTCGCGGCCGGCATTGCAGCGTTTCTCGTCTCTGATGGTCTTTCCGCACCCTGAATCTCTCGATTGTGCTCATCTGAACGATCCACCACGCGGAACTCGTGGGCATTTGATGAAGAGTGTCAAAATCGGCCCTGCTTTTGCCCTGGAACCGCATGCGGTCTGTTGTAGCTTTTTCATAAAGCAAGGAGGCTTGTCGAATAGTCCAGGCACATTTGTTAAATGTTCTTTGGCATCCGGGCTTCCACCAAAATTCATGCGCGGATATTCGGAAACAGAAAGATTGAGGGACCCGGCCGAAAACGCGCGTAAACCTGCGAGAAGAGACTGGCCTCGTAAAGTAAAGCAGGTTGAGATATGTACACAAAGGTCTCAACAAACCCAAAAGTCAGGACGGACCATGGCGAGCTTGGCACTCAGAGGCAGTTGTACGGCGTACACATACACATACCGGGTGCACACCGTCCATCGTTGGAGATGAAGGTCATGACTTGTGCCCAAATATCGAAGCCAACCAACCAATATCTCAAAGCTTTCAGTCGCGTCTAGAATTGCAGACGACTGGTCCACAAGCAAGTGATTTCCACCAACAATCTGAGGTGGTGGTGAATCCGGTCCAAAAGCAAACTCGACAGCATTGAGAGGCCGTGCAATCTCCATTTCTAACCTCTGACAGGCGCAGCGTGGGAGAATTGTACGTGCTTGAGTTGACCATGCAGACCATGATGAAGCACGCCCAATACGTGCTCGTTTCGATATCCGTGGATACGGCATCATATTGGCATTTGTTCACTTGTGCAATATTGACATCCGTGGAAGGATGGTATTTGTAGGAGCCGCCCCGAATCTGTTAGATTTGTGTGTACGAATTAAAAAGCCGCATCGAGGTTGTGTATCATTGATCAACCGCAACGCATTTGCTGAGGAGCGGGAGGTTGGAGATATAGCTTTGTAAACGTTTCGGAGGGCGGTGAAACTGTTAAAAAAAAAGAATAAAAGAACAGTCTCTCTTACTTACCATAGTACATCATGCCTTGTGAAAGTCCCTCGTCCCCCATTCGTGAAGCGTAATAATGAGCAACGCTTGAACAGTCTGGATTTTCGGCGTCTGCAAGATGAACCCCCCCAGCATGTCTTCTGCATGAAGAGCATACATAGTGATCCCTAGACAGAAGTTGGCTAGCCCACGATGCACTCTGCACCAAGAAAGGGTCTTATTTTCAAGGTATGTACCAATCGAACCGGATCTCTTCAATACACGTGAGGAGATGGAGAACAGCTAGTTCGGGTAACGCATTGGTAAAGACCTTGACAGCCTTCACTATCACTCCATTGGACAGACTCGTGAGTCGTGATGTGACTGTCCACCGACGCGGTCGAGTAGTTCGCCGGCGGCCGTTCTTGGTGTCTCGCCGGCACTCGATGGCGCGTGGACAACTCATCTGACACCGTTGGCACTAGGGCTTCAGCCGGTGTTGAAACTGTGAAGCCGATGGGGTGACATCGCGAGAGGACGATGCAGTAGGACGAACGACTCTGGTTTCTTGGCGTTCGCGACACTGGTTGGGTCAAGACGCAGGGCGGGATACCTATCGGACTTGACTCTTGAGTCTTGACTCTTGAGACACCGTTGGCATGGTTTGGACCCCTGGATTAGCTCTGCATACTATGGAGTAGTCGATGGTGATTGGCAAAACAGAATGTTGTGCATGTGTCGCATCATGATGATAGGTACTCCGTAGACTCGAACACACAACGCATAAATTCCGAACTCGTCGTCGGATCTGGACCAGGGAATCGTGTCGAGCGACTGGACCGAAGAATCCAAAAGCCGCTGCTGCTGTAGCCTGTTATTAGGTATTACTCCGTAGACCCGCTCTCGCATGTAACAGCGGGGCTCAATTGCGTGGCGCGCTTGGCGCTTATCTGGTGTGAACAGAACACTGAATCGTGCGTGATTCGTGATGATCCGCAACGTGGCTCCGAAAACCGGGAAATGGCAGCCTCAGTTGACACTGGACAGCCACAGCATTGTTGAGCGCGGCTGACCGCGGTTGTCCCATTTCCCCACACTCACAGAGCAAGCTCAACAAACCGAGCTTTAGTCCGATTGACATGAGATTGACATGCCCGATTGGCTGCCGAAGATATCCGAATGATTCCCCGCCCCTCCCATTTGCCAACAAACCCCCCACTAACGTCCCCTCGCGATCCTTCTGCTGTGACTCCTGTGAGTTCCATTTCTCCTTGAGGACTGTAGGTTTGTCTGTGTCGTGGTGTTGAGCTTTCCATTCTACCTGCGGATACCTGCCCTCTCCCTCTCCCTCGTCCGCCGTCCTTCATTTTCATAGTCCCTACCACGGCGAAATCTGCGATATACTTCATTTCTCTGCGCCTACAACATCTTGCTCCGCGAAAGCCTCGTCCTGCGCTAGACTGCCCGTCTTTCCCCCACGCATCAAGTTGCACCGATCCATCACTCGAAGGCCATAGAGCACAAAGTAGAATAAAGTAGAATGCGACTGAAAAGAGCTGCCAGAGTCATTCTTGTAGGCGCCCCGGGCGTCGGCAAGGGCACGCAAAGCGAACGCCTTCTCAAACGATTTCCTCAACTAGCCTCCATCAGCACCGGCGATTTGCTTCGTAGCAATGTGAAAAACAGGACGCCCCTAGGTACGAGTGCCACCCGTTTCTATCATATACGATTGAATACTGCTTCTTCTCATCTTACTTTCTGCCTCCATTTTACCACTAAATTCTAATGCTTGGTCGACTAACGTCCTGACACAGGCATCAAAGTCGAAAGCACCATGAAAGCGGGCGGTCTCGTCGCCGATGACCTAATGCTCCGCCTCATCTCGAGCGAACTCCGACAACGAGGCTGGCTACAAAGCGGCGGAACTCCCGAAATCATGACCCTCTCCTCGGAAGCTACCTCCGCCATGGACACAATCTACACCAGCTCCGACGACGTGTCCTTTGAAGCCTTCACCGCTAGCCGACCTCTCTCCCCCCAAGTCCAGGCATCCGAAGACCCTACCGCATCGTTCATCCTCGACGGATATCCGCGCAACGCAGCCCAGGCGAACACTCTAGACGGGATCGTCCCCATCAATTTGGCCGTTTCCATCAAAACCCCCTTCTCGACCATCCTCGAGCGCATCGCCGGTCGATGGGTCCATGAACCCTCCGGCCGCGTCTACAATACTAGTTTTAATGCCCCCAAGGTGCCCGGCCGCGACGACGTCACCGGGGAAGTGCTCATCCAGAGAGTCGACGATAATGAGGAGGTCTACCGCTCACGGTTCCAAAAGTTCCAGCAAAGCAGCGAACCTCTTTTGGAGCACTATGCCAAGAAGGGGGTCTTGCTCGAAGTGGAAGGCATGAGCAGCGACGAAATCAGCCCTAAGCTATACCGAGAATTCGAGAAGCGATTTGCTCTGTGAAGGGGCGTATCTACCGCGTCATTCGTTTTATTCGTTCATCCGCCGAGGCTCTCTCTTCTCGCACTTTTGGCTGCTATGAACGCGGCCAAAGGCAACTGTGGAGGTGGAAGCATAATCAATATCATTGTTTATTGCATATACGTTTTTTTTTCAGCGTTTGGGACATCATCCTGATTATTCTTGGTGGGTGAGACAAAGCGCACGACCGGAGACTATTGTCCCGTTTACTCGTCTACATACTGTGTGTAAACTGTCACACGTGGCGCGCTCTTGGGGCAGGGAAGTTGTATCTTCATTTTAATGTACATGTTTTATGATTATGTCTACCTTTTGTCTGTTTTGGATTGATTGTTGGACGAAGTCTGCTTCTTGGGTGTCTACCTTTTGGAAATTCATTAACTTCTTGTATTTGACTGAAAGCAGCGGCGTTTTTGTATTCTCGGTGCCAGGAGCAGTAGGTGCTTTTGATCCTTTGATTTACCTCGGAGCTCCGTATGCATATATATACCGCAAATGATAAGCCGAGCGTATACAATTGGAATACAAATCATGTTTCCTCCAAGCTTGGGTCCTTGATGAATGACAGCTTTTGTAGTTGGCACATATGTACTCGGGTGAGCTTATTGTTCTGTTTCAGAAAACGCAAACAACTCGACACAGGCCGATACTTGCTCTTCTGCCTCCATACACATGACAAGCTGGTCAATTCTCTTGATGGATCTATGCTTTGCTTGCAGGGACTGATGCTTCACTTCATCCAGTCAGCCCTGGCCCCTGGGTGGCCTTGCTTGTCAAAAGTACTGAAATGCTTTGCATGTTGAATGGTGCTCGTGACGTCCGTGGGAAATCGTCCCCCTTTCGTGAAGTACACGAATCTGAAAACTCCCTGGCTGCATCATCTGTGCCTGTACATTGCAAAACCATCCCATCTCAAATAGAAAAGCAGACGTCACTGCCGGCAAATAAAGACGAAAATGCAATAACCTAACCAAAAAAAAGAAAGAAAAGAAAAAAAGAAACAGAAGCAGAAAAACCGGCAACGCCAGGAATTCCCATCATTTCTCGTTGCATTCTGTGTCCGATAATTGCCCTTTCATGCACATTCCGTCACTGAGCGCTGCAAGTGCCTTCAAGGAGAGTGCGGATACTGTCATCGCTGGTCGTGAAACATCTTTCTCTCTAATCTCTCCACTCGTCGCCGCTCCGAATTTCGCTCGGAACGCTGTCCTCCTTTGCAGGTTTCGACGTCGACGACGACGACACTCCCACAGACGGGATAGGAATACCTTCGTCGTCGTCATCAAGCGCCTTGGCAAGCTCATCTGGATCCTGCATCCTGGCATCAGGATCAACGCCCTCCTCCAACCCATCCTCGTCGTGATGAGGGCCCTGATCAAAATCATTTTCATCAGCGCTCACAGAGATTCCGCGAGCCCCCCAGCCATGTCGAGCAGGCCGTCGAGCATTCTGGCTGTTATCGCCCAAAGCCGGCGCGCTTTCTTCGTCTGCGTCATGCGATTCGAATTTCTTGCCAAAGATGCGACTCAGGAGCCAGCCACGGCGCAGGTCATCCGCGTCCACGACCCCCCCGCCACGGAGCTTGACGCGCTGTCGCGTATAGTACACCCACGCAAAGTCAACATAGAGGGCTGTTTGAATGCATCCAAACATGACGGCGACGGCATCTGGTTTACGCTGATTGACGTCGAATTCTCGTACAAACCAGTTAAGGATGTAGAGCGCTCGGTAGGATCCCAGGGCGAGGAGGTAGAACGAGTTAATGACCGTCGGGACGGTAGTCTGTCGCAGGAGAAGAAGCTGGGGAAGCACACAGCCTGATTCTAGGATCTCGGAAAACACCCACATAAGCTGCAAACCACGCATCATGTCAGTTACAACCCAGCCAACAAGTCATGATTCTCAGTGAGATGTTTCTACGAACCGTTCGAAATGTCCATTTTTTCTCAAACATCATCATCATGAATGGTGCCAAGACCGCTGCAATGGTCAAGACGCCTGCGCCCATTTTCCATGATAACTCACGTTCCCTTGAGCGCGGGAACATCCATTGCATGATGCCGATGATGTACAACGAGGACAGGATGTACACAATCTTGAAGAGGAAGTTCCATAGGTACTTCTCGCGGAAGAGATCGAGATACCGTGTGCAGAACACGACAGCGTATAGTCCTTGCGTGATGAGGGAGACACCCTCTGCGCTGCGGTTTCGGTGGATGGAGGCGACGAGGATACCCTTGGATGCGAGATGGGACAGGTCTCCCAGGATGCGGAAGATCTGGAGAGATTGTGTTAGTTTGAATGGCAAGCGCATGGTGTGAGGCATTGAATTCTGTTTCGCCGCCGGTGTGACCGGACAGACCGTTGTGATGCTGTGCGGCGCCGTTGGAGCCAGCTTACGTTGAATGCCCCCATGGCTGCAGCCTCGAGCGACCTGGCCCAGCGATTCGGAGCTGTTTAGTAGGAGAGAAAGAAGGCGACGTGAGACGAGAGTCTCGGGCGAATTTGAACAGAGCGTGATCGAGTCGAAAAGGGTGGCTGTTGAGTTCGGACAGTGTCGGAGGGGGCAGATTGCCAAAGTCGCAAAGTGTCTTGTCCGAGGAGATTCGATTGCTCGGGAGTCGGTACATACACGGCTTGGAGCGGCAGCGGGCATTAGCGCTCACCTTCGTTAGAGAGCTTGCGTCATGTGATTGGGTGAAGCTCCCCCAGCTTTTAAGGGTGTCCCGGGGTTGGGGGCTTTCCCCGATACGTCACTGCTTTAATCTTCTCGAATCTCGACGCGTCTCGTTCGCGTCCAATTGCATCAAGCAATCGTCACGTCAAATTGCTCCGAGGAACTACGGAGTACATACACCACCACCCCTAAGAAGGAAGAAAAAACGATAGCCGCTCGCGACTAGGATGCTAATTCATTCCGAAAGCATGAATCTTACATATGTATATCCGAGACCATAATTTTATACAATGGCCACAGGTAGCCCCCGTCTCCCGCCTCTTGCTGAATTTTCGCGTTTGGTCGTTTTTTGCTGAGCAGAATCCACAGGCAGGGAAGGTCGCGAGAACCGTCTCAATCAACGACTCCGAGGCGCGCAGTACGTTTTCCTTCGTATCCCGCTTCTTTTGTTCAGCGTCTGACACATTTATCTAGGCGCGTGAATGTTGGCGACGACATCTCATTTAGTTTTGACCTTGCTGGCGTGCCTCATGCTCGAAGCTCCAGCTCTCCCGCCGTGACGGCGCAAACACCCGCTGGACGATCGCGATCCGCGGTCGCAGGCGTTTCATCCGCCGGAGATTCCGATCTAACCCCACGAGGTCCGAGTTCGAACGCGAGTGTGGGCGACGGAGGCCGCTCGGGACCCTCCCAGGCAGAGAGCCGGTTCGTCAGACCGCTCAGCTCCAGTATCGCGAGATCGAGCGCGGGGTCAATACAGAGCGAAACGAGAGAAGCAAACGAGCCAGATGAGCTGGAGGCTGTAGCTCCCTCACCAGGCGTGCCCGTTTCTGCAAGGAAACGCATTCCCACGACCATAACCGAGGAAGTCACCGAAAGCCCGGCTCAGAAACCCGGTAGCGGACGCCGACGACGCATCCTGTCTGACGACATAAACCAACCTCTCCCGCCGAGCATCACAATATCATCCAGCTCGGCACGCGAATCTCCACCTTCATCGCCCTCCACCCGACGCCCTCGTCTGAGCGACAGATCAGCCCGACCAACCGCATCGACCGCACCATCACGACCCCCCACCCTTCCCCTACGCCAAGGGGTCCCAACACAACCACGAACGACAGCGCCTCTCCCCAGGAGTATCTCACCAAAACGCCGACCACCATCACTAGATACAGTCACCGAAGAAGACTCAGAGCGCTCCGACGAAGAAGCAGTCCAAGTATCCGCCCGCGAAGCCGCCTCCGTCATTGGCCAAAAACGTCCCCGACCAAGCACCACCACATCCACCGAACTAGGTTCCGACGACGACGACGACGACGACAGCGAACCCAACAGCACCTCCCAGCCATCATCCTACCAACAAAAGCGCAAAAGCAAAAGCCCCGCCACGCAAAGACAACCCGCGAAACGCTCCCGCCAGCACAGCCAACAATCTCAATCGAAGCGCAAAAAACGCCACAGCTCCAGCAGCGAGCAAAACGACGACGCGGCCGTCGAAATCACTGTCCAGCGCTTCGTCAACAATTTCCAGCGCTTCGTCAACAATTTCCAGCGCGACGAGGACGATGAGCTACAGCAGGAAATCCCGTATGCGAACCGCGCTGGAGAAACTGTTGTGGATGTCTTTGCGCAGGTTTGTGAAGAGGTCATCTCCTCTCTGCTGGACCAGCTACAGCGGCTGGCGGCGGAGACGGACAATGGGGATAAGAAGAAGGAATGTAGGATTAAGATGAGGGCTATTGAGGCGTATGGAGAGGAACTCAGTTCTCGGTTACTACAGCATGTAAGCAGGTGACTTTTTTTCCGTTCTGCCCTCCCCTCCCTCTTCTATATATACAGGTGCTGAGCTGAGCTGACTTGTGGGCCCGGAGGAGGTAGGCCATTCATCTAAACCATTGGCATTCGCTTCGACGACGTTTACGGCACGTGCAAAAGGAGAAGCTTGCGCTTCGGGATGAGATTATTCGGCTAAAGGGTGAGCGTGAGCAGGTGGCGTTGCGGACGGATGCGATTCGGATTAAGCATGAATCTGATAGCACGAAGTGCATGGTGAGTTCACTGGACGGGGCTATCCGATTGCTGAGTTTACATGTTCTTTCTTTCTCCTCTGTTTTTTTTCTCCATACTTTTGATCCTTTGGTCTAACATTGAGGATTGATTGATGTGTAGTCCCGCCTGAATGCCTCGGCTCTAATGCATGACGTTGACCTCGCGGTCCAGCAAGGCCGAGAAGCTCCCGAGCTCTCACAAGCTGCCGAAAGAACAGCTGAGCTGGGTAACCTTGATCTCGTCCTGGCACAGATTTCAGACCAAGCTAGCTCACTCAGCTCTACCGGTGGTCTACTGCAGCAAGTCCGAGACTTTAATGCGTTTCTGGAACGAGCAGCAAATGCTCTTGAATCAAGATGAAAAAAATAAAAGAAAAAGAAAAATGCATTGGCTATTCGACTGTATTTACTTTTACTCTGTCAGGGTAAACACCTTGAAGCTGAGCATCTCCCTGCCACTCTCTCCGCGATCCAGCTACTCCTATTTGGCGGCTTTATTGGATCTTAGCCTTGCTAAAGTCCATCTCGGGATGTTGTTCTTGGAATTTCTTCAACATGTCCATCTTCTTCTGCTCATCTGACGAGGGCAGTCCCTTTTCCTTTTGTCGCTGGTCATACATCATCTTCTCAACCATGCCTCTTGTCTCGCCGTCCAAATCAGAGAGCTTTGAGTTTTCGGGCTGAATCTTGGTGACGTCGATTGTGGGAGCCGTGGTGACGACATGTGCCCACCACTCCATCTTGTTGACTTTGGAGAGGTAGATCTCAACAGTCTTTGTGCCGTCAGGGTTCGAGGACAGTGTCCATGTTGAATCGTCGACGTGGATAGCATGAGGGAGATCGCCCTGTCGTTTGGGGTGTGCTTTGGTCAGCTTCTAAGTGAACACTCACCTCGTGGAGTTGCGCATACGAGAGGTTCTCATTGCGAGTGCGAGACAGAATAGTTGCGGGGGGGGGAGGGATATATGCGCGTGAATGGAAGGGAAAGGGGTTGGACTGAGGCATAATGTACCTTAATGACCGGGTCTTGACCCTTGATACCCGCAGACAAGCTCTGCTTCTTGATGTCGACGACGAGATCTCTCGACTTCATGGTACCGGGCACCGTGAATGTGACGTTGACTTCAGCAATAGACTGCTGCTGCCATTTGTAGGGCAGGGCCACTTGCTCGGCCTGCTCCTTGGCGCGAGCTGCCTCGTCTTGGGCGCGAGTTGCCTCTTCCTCGGCGCGAGCTGCGGCGTCTTTGTCCGGCGGGCGAGCTGTCAGCTGCAGCCATGGGACACCAACACGAGGGTACTTTGCATGTTCGTAGCTGGAGGAAGGCAATTAATTACTCACCTTTCACGTCAGCCATGGTTATGATCGAACGTTGTGATTAAAGTTTTTAGCGATGGGTTCCAAGTATACGTAGTGCAATGTTGAATGTTGATGAAGGTGGGTACGGGATTCGGATGTGAGGCGCAAAGAAACGCCTGGAAGTTTTGCTGCTTGCATGGACTGGAGACATTGGAGCGGCAACCGGGGGGCGGTGCCAGTCTCCAGACTCCAGTTCGGTCCAGACTCCAGAAGGAGCTGACAAAGCTTCAGTTTCAGCGCATAGTTCTTCGTAGCTTCCTTCTGTCTATTCTAAATAAAAGTGACAAGTTCATGTTGCCAGCATTCGCACCTGAAGAGAGCCTCAACTAGGTACCTGATCAGGATGGCACATTCGATACTCGATCTCCTCCTCGACTAGCTCAAGCGGCAAGCCTCACTCGCGGAAGCTCCACCCTTCGGCTGATGTTGTGACGTGAACGATGAACGCCCGTTGGCCAACCCAACGTCAATTCTCCGTTTCTCCTCGTCTCTTTATTAATCCAGTCTGTCCTTTTCTTGCTGCACAACGGCCCCTCTGCGGCGCAAGCCCTTTCGCTCCATCATTTGACGAGTGACTTCTCAAAGGTCAGAGAAGACAAGTCCTCCTCCTCCTCCTCCGAAGACAAGATGCTGCGAAACGGCAACAGCATCTCTTATCACTCGGCGCCCGCGCCGCCCGAGCAAGATGAGACGTGCCCTGTCTGCAAAACCACGCGCTACTTCAACAGAGACATGGAATTCCTCATCAACCCAGAATGCTACCACCGAATGTGCAAGACATGCGTCGAACGCATCTTCAAGGACGGCCCCAACCAGTGCCCCTACGCAACGTGCCGCAAAACGCTCCGCCTCCGAGGCTTCAAAACCGCCTTCTTCGGAGACCTATCCGTCGAAAGAGAGGTGGACATCCGACGCCGCGTCGCACAAGTCTTCAACAAGGTCGAAGAAGACTTCGAGACCCTCGACGACTACAACGAGTACCTCTACATGGTGGAGTGCCTCACGAGCGACCTCGTCGACGGAACCGCCGAAACCAAGAGCAAGGCCGAAGCCCAGCTCGTAGAGTGGGAAACACGGCACAAGGCCGACATTGAGCGCAACAAGAGACTCGCACGAGAGACGGACGATGCCCGACAGCGGCGCATAGCGCAGGAGCAAGAAACCGCGCGCCTGCGCCGAGTACAGGACCAGAAAGAGGACGCAGACCAGAAAGCATCCGCGGCGCGTACCCGCGAAGCGATCCTCGACTCGTTGCAGAACTCCGAGGTAGGAAGCGCCAGCGCGACCATTGACAAGATCATGCTTAAGAAGCGCGGCCAGCAGAAGAGGAGCTTGGCGGTGGATGCCCTACCTGCAGGGGGGGCGCCACCGTCAAACACCAATGGCTTGATGATTCGTGGTCTGCGAAAGAAGAAGCGTGGTGTGGTGGAGGAGGATGGGCCGTATGATCCATTCGGTGGCTTGCAAGCTGCCTTTGAGAAGACGAGCGTGCCGGCGGAGGAACTGCGCCAGTACCACAGTGAATGGATTGACGTGACGAGGTCGAAGAATGAGTACCTCGCTGGTGGGTATAGCCCTGAAGAGTACATTTCGAGGGCGCTGTACGAAGCGTTTTCTGGCTTGGGCCTGTCTATTGCGGAGGAGAAGACTGAGAGGACTGTGGGGACTGCAGCGGCGAGAGATGCTGCTGCGAGTGCTACGGCCGAAGTTCGTTAGAATCTCATCAGGGTAAAGGCGTTTTCTTTTTCTTTTTTCTTTTGTTCTTTTTTCTCTTTTTGCAGGAGTCTTGTTTCTCTTTTTTGGAGGGGGCGGTCTTTCTGCGCACTAGGCAGGGCGTATGTACAGCAAGCGTGATATCGGCGTTGCATGGAAGGGGTAGGGAACAGGGAATGGGAGAAAGGGAGAAAGGGAATTCTCTCAATGAAGGATCTCTATGGCCTGACTGATGCAAACAGAATAGACATGGATGTATGGTGGAAAGGCGATATAAATTGATATGAACGAGGCATGTCATATCAGTTCTTGTCCAATAGTTTCAAGACAACTAGACAAATGCTCAAACGCTCCGTGGACGCAATAATAGGAATGAATGATGGTGCTGAGCTGCGACCCGGCCGAGCAAAACTCAAGATCGCTTTTATACAATACCGACCTCCAATTGAGGAACCCTCTGGACACCAATAGCGCGTCGCCGAACCTGCCCATCAGAGAAGGAAGGGACAAACATGATGACGACTAATGGCGATGATGGAGGGCCACCCAACCCCATGTAAGAAGCCCTTGACGCCTCCCTCAGACGGGCGGTTCAGATCGACATGAAAGGATATTCATGATCCGAACTCAATTGTAATTACAGAAAAAGTTGATTCCTACGCGCTGTAATGACCTGACCTCCATGCCGCTCTATATCCAGTCTTAACCCACCCCAAAAAAAAATACAAGCACAAGCACTGCACAACAAAACAACACTAGGACTCAGGACTCAGAAGGACATCGTTCCACCCACGCTCCATCCCTCCTCTCCAATACATCCCCCCTTCAATTCCATTCGGTCCAATCTAATACCCAAGTAACGCCACGCTGATTCAACATCACAATAATTCTTTTTTGTATAGCTGTTTGTGTACAACTATTTTCTGCTTTTTTCATCGAATGTGCTCCAGACAGAACAGGAAAAAACAAAAAAAAAAAAAAAAAAAAAAAAAAAAAAAAAAACCAAGAATGCATGCTTCTTTACGCCTACTAACTTATGCTGAGGGAAAAGCGGCTTTCATAACGATAAGTGGATTGAGCTTTTATGGCTGCCAGGGCGCTTGTTGGGCTGGTCGTGGAAAGACGGGTACTGTAGGTAGTTGGTCGAGGCCACCGCCGATGGGAGTCTGGTTGTGCTGCCACCCCATGCCGGTGGCATGGTTGATCAATGCGCTCTGACGGAAGGGATTCGTCGTGCCGGTGGGCTGGGGGGCCAGCTGCTGCTGCTGCTGCTGTCGATCAGGTTGCGATTGGGTGTTGTTTTTGGCAAACGGATTGGTGCCTGTGGGCTGAGCCTGGAGAGGAGACGAGGTCTGAAAGGGGCTCGAGTTCTGAGGCGGGGATCGAGCAAATGGGTTGGTTGACTGGCGATTTAGGTTCTGGGCTGGTGGCGATGAGGAATAGGGCGACGAATTGGCCTGCATGCCTGTTTGCTGCATCATCATAGATTGCCGGAACGGATTGGTCCCGGTCGGCATCGGTACCAGAGCGTTGGGCTGGCCTGTTTGCATCTGTGATAGCGGCTGCTGCTGATTATACTGCAACGTCTGATTCTGGTTCTGGAAAGAAGCTTCCGAGTTTTGCGGAATCGAGCCAAGAGCGCCGGGCTGGAAAGTTTGTTGCGGTGTGAAACCCCCCATTGCGGCTCCAGTAAAGTTGGGTTGCAGTTGTTGCACTTGGTACTGCTGTTGTTGCTGCTGCTGCTGCTGCGGAGATATCATTCCACCCATGTTCTGCGGTTGCTGGAACATAGGCATGAAGCCAGTCTGCTGCTGCACAAGGCCTTCAGGCGCCACGCCCGTTTGCTGAGGCTGGAAAGGCGCAGTACTGCCGGGCATCCCCGTGGGCTGCGAGCTGACCTGCATGGTTTGCTGATTCTTCTCGATGGAGTCGAAGAAGTCGATGAGATCAGGATCGGGTCCCTTGCTCGCTTGGGCCTTCGGTTCATCCTTGGCCTCGGGCACTGACGGAAATGGTTGATTGGTGTTCGTCGCAGAGGACGACTTGGTAGGTGGCTTGGAAAAGTCGGGCTTCGCGGTCCTGGAACCGCCCATCTTCTTCGCATCCTGCTCGGCCAAATACTGTCTTCGGTGAATCTCAAAGTCGGGGTCCTTCAAGTACTCCTCGAGCTGGCGAGCCAAATTGACGGGGGCGTGTTTCAACTTGGGCACCTCGACCCGAGTGTAGTGCTCGTGAAGCCGGGCGGAGCTGAGATATTGGACGACTTGGTCGGTTAGACGCGTAAAGGTGCGGTAGATCTCCAGCGCTCTTTCAGCATCGGTTTTGGACATTTCAAAGAAGTGGCCTGTTCATAACGCTAGTGAGTCAAAAGTCCCAGCCCCAGAGCATTATAGAGAAACGAAGCACGCCGACAAACCTAAGATGTTGATGAGGCCTTGGTTGAGAACCTGAAATAATGACAACAAGTCCAGGACTAGCAACCGAAATATGGCAATGGTGATTTCATTCTCTGGTTCGTTATCCAAGACCTAGTCATGCCAAATAGTGTAAGAGAAGAGTAGCGATTTGGGCGAACAAGTTCAGAGCTTCCTCGACACTCACATCGCATTTGACCAAAGCAGACAGCTGGCTCTGGACGGACTCTGTCTCTCTCAAAAGGCCTTTGTCCACCGTCAATCTCTCCAGCCTAGCTTCGTTGGCGCGGACCCAATCCGTCTTCGTGTCGCGGTACGACCGCGCTCGTTCTGATAAATAATTCGCATAACACCGAATGTTCCGACCCTGGGTTTGAGCTGATGAGAGAAGTTGTCAGCGAGCCATTATATGTGAGCTATTATATGTGCAGCGAATTTGGGTGTCGAGCCTGTGGAGTGGACAAACCATCGGCAAAGTGTCCAACGCTAAATATGTTTCGATGCTTGGAAAGAAAAGCGAGCGTGACGTCTGGCGAGCCTTCCCGTATCATGAGGTGAGTCGTGAGCAAGCTCTTGAGGACGACGGTCCAGGTGGAATCGTGCAGTCGGTACTGTAGTGAGCGAAAGACCTCGGCGACGCCCGCGTCATCCGAGTGAGTCGCTACAAGGATATGCTCGATATACTTCGTCTTGGGCGGCGCATTCTAGAGAGTCAAACCCGGTCAGCTGAGATCGGCATCGGCTTGTCAGGCACAGGGACTGAGGAAAAGGCGCTCGCAGTCGCTACGCTGGCTGTTCGTACTTTGATCTTGGTAGCGCCCTTGACGGACTTCTCGAATGAGCCGGACATGATGCGAGACCTGTTGCCTGGCGTCGAGACAACCGCGACTCCGGGCTCTCGCGTAGGTGCAGAGGATGCTTTTTTTGGCAATCGTTGGTGGAAGAGGAGGGCAGACGGTAGAAGAGACAGACGAGGGGATGTTGGGCCTGCACCGGGCAGCGAACTGGGGGTTGGAGACGTGAGATCATTGGGTGGGGCGCCCGATGGGCCGATCGTTCAGAATCCGTTCAGAGGAAACATGACATCCAGATGATCCAGGACAGGAGGGGCAAAGAATGCACAGCTGAATGAACACACACACATGCGGATGAGAAGTTGATGAGCCGGAGTTTTGGTTTTGAAGGAGCCTCTAGTTAGTATATGTAGTGGCAGGTTATTCCCGTGCTCGATCACATTACAGGGCCGCGTTCCTGCGACGGGGGTAACGCACAGCGCGCGTTGATAGCTTTGCCCCGGCCCCCATCTACAACATTTGCGTAGGTTGTATGCACCTTAACTTAAGTCTACGTATGGCCGTGGCGTCATCATGGGCCACTTTCAATTTCTTCTGAATAGGTTAGGTAGCTGCCTGTGACCCCTGACTTGCAATAGGTAGATGGGAAAAAACGAACACTTGTCGTCTCACAGCTTCCGACACGAATTTGTGAACTACCAGTGCCAGCCTACACAGACATGACTCAAGAGAGGAAACTTTTCTCGGGACCTTCTCATCAGGAACTTGATCTTTTAGCATTATAGCTAGCCGTCTGGAGTGTAGCAAAGAAATCGACGTCAATCAACGTGCAACGCGCCACTGCCCGTTGAGAGCATGATGGACTCACCGCAAGGTTAACGGTACGCTTCTTACGAATAGCATTCGGTGGTATTGTACTGATTAGAGGACACAGGTGGACTGAGTCCTGACGCATAGACAAAATGTACAAATTACTACTGCTACACGCCTATCTATCAAACGCTGACGTACAGCAAACTTGAAACAATATTGAAGGCAGGAACTGCGACCAGAGCGTCCACCATCCCATCAACAGACAACAATGACGCGTTAAAATTCATAGCTTCGTGACTGGCTTCTCTTCCTACATCAGCTTGGTACCCGTACCTCTAGGCGTACAGGAGTCTGATGAACCTGGAAGAACAATCATCTGTGCTGAATGAACAGGTTGATCGAAAACAGATAAAGAAGACATGCATGTGGCAACTATCGTGTACAAGTTACCCAATGCATGCATGCACGCCTTCTTTATCCGTTTAGATGACCGGTTGAGCCCAACGAGCTGCTTGTTCAAGGTTCAACGACACCTGCCCAAGTGAATCCTCTTGCATCGTCAAAAAAGGGGTGGATAGTTGAGGGTAAGCACCAGGTTCTTGTTCTCCTTTGAGCCCAAACCCACATTCGCTCCTCACCAGGTAATAGCTAATGCTCGCAAGGAATCGACATTGGACGAACAGAACTACTGACCGTCCATGACGAAAACCAACCGCTACTCATGAATGTAGCACTTTCATGTGGAGTACAAGGCGACCACCGCGCACTGCGCGTGTCAAGACAAAAGCGTCAATCGGCCTGAACTTTCAGAGTCGATGACTGGCCCCCAAGAAAAAAATCCCCAGAAGCGCCACGAGAGAATCCCTTCCATTCGTAATAAATCAGAGCTGTTTGTCATCGCGTCCGATACAGTAACAAGGTCGGTGTGTCGGACGCCCATTTCAAAATACCAATCTTGCCTCACCAGCGAACCACTTAAGCCCAGAAGGGAGAGTTCGAAGGATCGTCAAAAACGGCATCTGCATCATATTATGCACGCGGTTCTCATCATCTGCGCGCAGAAGGTCAGTAATGAGTCAGCTCATGTGGTGGTCTGACATTTTTGACGTACATGTATTTGAATGGAAGGGTCATGAGAAGGAAAGAAAAAGAGAAAAATGTGCGAGGAGCTGCACTCGATTTTAAAGAAGCTGTGTGTGGGTCGTTGGGGGCCCCGCTTTGACGGGCGGCAATGGCTGGCAGAAACGAACGCCCAGAAATCCCCAGACCGTATGACATGCATGATGATGCGCGACAGGTGCCTATGAGGTACTCCTGTTGAATCTGTACAAGCTTGTAGCATTGCTCTTGAAGACGTAGCTATAGCTTTGGTCGCGTAAAACTTCAGTTCAAGGCTTATTACAAGCTGCCATGAGTCTCATCGGTTCATGTTGATATCCTACCTTCGTGCAGCCTTCTCTCTTGTAGTCATGTCCCGGCTAGGCCGCTGTGGGCTGGCATTGCATTGGGGGGCCACGGCGCGACTTCGTCCATCATTCAAAGCCTGCAGTCCGATCTCGAGAGCATACACAACACCGAGTTGCACACCTGAGGAACCGGTACAGCATCCCAAGCAGAAGGAGCTAACAGATATCTGGAACAAGTGTAAGAGATACTTCCATATCTTTGATGCTCGTCTGTGTCATCTTCTTGCTTCGATCTGTGGCAGTGCCATGTTGAACCACGACGTTAACCCTCCGCGACAGTCTGTAGCTCCAACTCGTCAACGCAATCTCAGTCGGACAATGTCTTGACGGGGTTCATCGGCAAGCGGCGCCATGCCGGAAAGCAACTGTCCTTTGCAGACCTCACGACGGCATCCGGCGAAGTAGTCCAAATATGTTCTCGGGGCGATAGCGAATCAGACGCACACTCACAGTTTCGAAAAATCCCCGCCTTCGCGCCCGTCGTAGTCCAGGCGCAAGCAGAGCCGGCGCAAGAGTTATCTGGAGGAGAGGCATCCAGTGAGACGTCAACGAAGCGAACGCTATACCTACAAAGCATTCACGCTCTCAACAATGTGCCAAAGGATCTCCTTGTCACACCTGGTGTGCGGTTTCCTCCGACAAAGCGACATCTCCAGATCCGGTTTCACCCAGAGCTGAATGCCCGTCTCCGGTTCCGATCATGGCTCAAGGGACAGTTGAACCAGCGTCTGCTGGACTTGGGATTTACTGATATCGAGACACCGACGCTATTCAAATCCACGTCAGAAGGGGCACGAGAATTCTTGGTCCCAACAAGACAGCGGGGTACCGCATATGCACTGAGTCAGAGTCCACAGCAGTACAAGCAAGTGCTCATGGCTGGAGGCATCAGCCGCTATATGCAGTGGGCGCGCTGCTACAGAGACGAGGACTTGAGAACGGACAGACAGCCTGAATTTTCACAGGTGAGTGTGATCGCCTCATGTGCGATCTCTGCAAGTGCAAGTTCGCCATGCTAACTACCTAGTGCATCAGCTTGACATGGAATGGGCATTTGCCGGAGCCAGTAAAGTGCAGCAGGACGTCAACGACATCATTCTGACAGCCCTGTCGAAATTGCAATTGTCGTCATATCAAGATATCCGAGGGGAGAGAATTCCCAACGTAGCTGCGATATCCAGCGGGGGCGATGCTGTCTCCTTCGTAGACGAGCACCCCGCTCATACATTCACTACCTTGACTTTTGCGGAAAGCATCGCGGCGTATGGATCTGACAAACCAGACCTACGGATTCCTAACCGAGTGAGTCATGAACAATTCATTGTATATCTCTCAATTTCTCTCATGAAGACTAATCCAGTCCAAAGATCCATGCCATTAAAGATATTGAACCCTATCGAAACTTTGTCGGCATGATCACTCACCTTTCTGACCCCCTCGTCGAAGCCTTCACTTTTCCCCTCCAGAACTGCTCACCATCGCAAGCGCGCAAGTTTGTCGTCAACTTCATGGACAATCTGCCCTCGGCACTGGCAGACAATCCCGATGGCAAACCACAAGTGCTCATCCACGACTCCAGCCAACCTCTATCCGGCTTCTCCTCACTAGGATTCGAATACGAAAGCGTACTCAACCAGCTCTCGGAAGGCAAGGAAATCAACGACGGCGATTTAGTCGTCTTCCAGGCGCGGGAAAAGCCCCAGGGCCAATACTGCCTAGGTTCCACCCGAATCGGGGAGCTCCGCACCGCCCTCTGGAAAGCCCTCATCTCAGAAGAATTCATGCCCAAGCCCCGACTAGGCGAGCCCAACTCCCTCCAATTTGTATGGGTGACCGAATTCCCCATGTTCAAGCCCGTCGAGGAAGGCGAGCCCGGCCAAGGCGGCGCAGCAAACATCTCCGCCGCGCACCATCCCTTCACCGCACCGCTATCCGACGCAGACCTCGCGGCTCTCTTTACCGATCCACTACAAGCCCGCAGCGCAGCATATGACCTCGTTCTTAATGGTGTTGAAATTGGCGGCGGCAGCCAGCGTATCCATGTAGCGGAGATGCAGGAATTCATCATGCGAGACGTTCTAAAGATGACGGAGGAACGTATCCAGGATTTTGCGCACTTGTTTGGGGCACTGGCGGCGGGATGTCCGCCTCATGCTGGCTTTGCGTTAGGGTTTGATCGTCTGTCGGCGCTGTTGACGGATACGTCTACTGTGCGGGATGTGATTGCGTTTCCGAAGACGATGAAGGGTGAGGATCCGTTTGTGAGGTCTCCGAGTAAGTTGACTGATGAGCAGCTTGCGCCGTATGGGTTACAGCTTCGTGGGCGGGGGAAGTAGGAATGCTGAAGGGTAGTGAAGGGAGGGGTATTTAGGATGTGTTTTATGAGGCTATGGCAGTTTGATGTACCAATACGTGTATGATATAAAAGGGGGTTTTGATAGAAGTCGCGGTGCTATGAGCCATGTTTAGAGAAAGGTAGACAAATGTGTAGACATTGTATTAGGTAGATCCATCGAATATTTGACATAGGAAAGTTGTGTATTCTGTGTTATACATTTGCGATGTGCGTATCATCGTGCACCAAATTTGAGATGGCATACTACCAATGTATGCCAACGCCAAGTTTCAACGACCCGGGGTATATATATTTCAAAACTGTCCAAACATGACAAAAGAAAAGAAAAGAAAAGAAAAGAAAAAACAAAAGACACCAAGCTCTTCTCATATTGTCCTGTTATCCATATGGTAGCACGGTTTCCTCCCAATGCTATGCATTAACGACCTTGGTATATGGTATATGAACCACCATTGCGTGGGCAATCCTCAAGGCCGCAGCCATTGTCGTAGATGTATCATGTCGATGATGCGTCTTGTCATACACAGGCGTGCGTGTATCTGTTGAGTACTTGTATAAAGAACCAAATGTATAAATCCAATTTGCCCGTCAATTCCCCCCCCACCTCCAGCTCCAAAACTCCAAGTCCGAAGACACCGGCATCCCCGCCACTGAAAGCCTCGCTCAGTCTAATTAGACATGCTGCAGGCTCAACAAACGCGCCTTCTTAAGCTGTTCACAACTACGCCCCTCCCACGATAAAGCCGCAGCCGCAGCGGGAACCCTCACAGCGGGGCCCGGGCTCCCTCGTCGCTGGACAGGTTTCTGCAGTCGTGGATTCGTCAAATGCGCAGGATACGGCCCCAGATCAAACGAGCCCCCATGATGGCCGCTATACAATGAAGGCGGAGACGACGTAAGGGCGGTATCCGCAGAAGAGCGACGTCGAGAATAGGAGGAACTCCGGGTGTAGTAGCTACTGCTGCTGCTGCTGCTCGCGGACTGACGAGATTGCCGTCTCGGCCCGTAGTTTGATGGGGAAGACCGCGCGGAGTCTCGGGGGCAGGACGATGATGAGGAGGTGGATGTCCTGTAATAGGGGTTGGTTGGGTCAAACTCTTCGGTGCGGATGGCAGGGCTGTGACTGTGTCTGTGTGAGCTGCCACAGCTGGGGCTGATGCTGTAGCGAGCATCTCGGGGATAGCTTGAGGTGTGACTGCCAGAGTTGGGGTTGGTGCTACGATGGTTGGTATTCCGGTAGCTGACGTTTCTGTAACTGGGATTCCTGTTGCTGATGTTCTTGTGGCTGGAGCTTCTGTAGAGGGTGTTTCTGCAGTTGGTGCTGGCGCAAGCGTATCTATCGTCTGTGTTGGTGGTGTTGGTGAGGTAGTCACGGGGGTAGTCACGGGGGTAGCCGCGCGGGCTCTGGGTCAGGGTATTGCTCGAGGAGGAAAAGCGACGGTAGCGCTGCTTGATGTCCAAGAGCCGTCTGTTGACTTTCTGGAGCGCATCGCGCATATCTCCCCGGTGGTTGTCATGATTTGCGGGCGGTGGTGACGATGAAGCCGAGCGCCACTGAGGCTGGGTTTCGGATTGACTCTGCAGTGAGGATGGCCATTCCTGATTAGGTTCCGGTGCAGTCAACGGATCGAGGAGATATTTCCGAGCCTAATGATTTGTGGTTAGCGATATTGTATCTCAAGCATGTCAAGTTACATCATCAGAAGGGTGAGAGCAATCGCGCTTTGACAGGCCGGATGATGTCATGGCGTGGCGTGATGGATACAAAGGAATGCGATGTGAAGGGGTCCATTTGGCTCCCCCACATTGTGGATGATCCCTGCTCAGGCGGATCTGGGGAAGCTCCCCATGTAACACCAGTGAGGCAGGGGTCTTCATGAGGTTGGGATGAACTTGGGACGAACTTGGGATGAACTTGGGATGAGGAGAAGGCCCAAGGCGGGTAGCGAAAAAAAGGACGGCCCAGAAGAATCCATAAAATGCAATGAAGAGGTAGACAAAGAGGAAGACACATGAAAGATGAAGAGATTGAAAATGAGCAACTTGCTGGGTGAGATTGAGAACACGCAACTTACCCATTGCTTGTCATTCGACATGCCATAGTCGTCATAGCCAGCCCGGTGTTCCTCCGGCCCGGCAGAGCGCTTATCGCGGTTGCTGCTGCGGAAAAGACGAAAACGCATGTTGAAACTGATTTTATTCGTGGAGTCTTTTTTTGGTATGTCTTGTGAATTGCTTGTTGACAGCAGAACTGGTGACGCGAGGAGACTGCTCAGTGCTTCCTCTCTCGCTGCTTGTAAAAGTTGGGTTGTCGAGCAGTAAGAGGGTTTGAGCGATCACCAATCGAGCGAGGTCGTTCTTATCGAATTTGTTGCGAAATAGACAGAATGGAGATGAAAGAGTAGAAAGACCACAGTGATGACCGAAGTACTGTAAAGCGTACAATGCTGAGAAATAGATCAAGCCGAAACAAGACCCAAAGGTTGGAAGTTTTGACGGATAAGTCGCGTAGAATTGTTGGCGATGTTCAAAGACAACAAGTGATAATACGACGGAACATGATAACAGAGAAGAAAAGAAAACGGAATACTAAAAAAGAACATGGGCCCGGGCCAGATTATATACAAAATGCCCGTAGGAAAGTAGCGTCGACAGAAAGAGACAAATCTCCTCGTTGGAAGCCATTCAGACATGTCACGAACGCCACAACTTCTAATTAAGAGACTAGCAGACAAGAACGACCGCGCCAAGGGCCAAAGGAAGCCGATGGAAGAGAAGATGCACCAGGTATGGGCAGAGCAAGCAAAGTCTCTTCTCATACATGTGACTTACAGCAGATTCTTGTGGTCTAGTTTTTGTGCGCTCGCCACTTTGATGTTTTTTAAGGTTGCGACGCCAGTGGCAGCCACGCTACTACTCCGTATGCACCAATGGGGCAGGGTCTCGCTTGTCTTTTCGGGAATGGCTTCTCGGCGCCACTTGGGTCGGCGGAAAAGAACAAGCCATAGTTCTTTTGGTCTTTTGTTAGGGGGAACTTGGAAGGTTGTGGAAAAAAGGAGAAAGTACCAAGTATGTATTTACGGGGTGAAGAAAGGAAGGGCGTCGGGGATGGATGATTGAGTTCAACTGTTGCGACTCTTGCCGACGTGGCCCAGATGCGATGAATTATTCTGGGCATCTCAACCCAGCACCTCGTCGGTTCTTTTCAAGTTTTGGACTGAACATGAAATGCCAAATGGTCAACTTGAAGTGTTGCTCGTGAGTCGTGAGTCACACCACGTGAGACCCGTCATCTATGTACATATATTACTACGTACATATGTATGTATGTATGTATATTTATTAACGCCGTACCAGTGGGGCGCACTGCGCCCCACCGATGCCTCCTTAAGGGCGTCGCGGCGGCCTAGGCTAGGACTAAAACCCTATCTATATAAAAGCTGAGTCGTACATAAAGAGAATATAAGATACTGCTGCTGACGCCGTTTACAGGAGCCGTATCAAGAGTCGTAGCCCCTTCGAGCTGTGATATATCAATCTCAGTCATGAGAGAATTCCCGCAATAGACGCTGATTAGCGTCTATAACATATCGGGACCGTGTAGACACAGTCTTCGCAAAATTAAAAATAAAAATAAAAAGAGAGAGAAACGCAAAACACAAAATTCAAAAAAGAGC
>QEQW01000037.1:0-86636 GCA_004016085.1 Claviceps quebecensis
GCCTGGGGTGTTGTTCTCTTTTGCAGCTCCTTTTGCCATCTATTCAGCATTTTCTTTTCTGTTTGCTGTCCTTGGAACTTCCCCCACGCATACTGAGCGAGATACATACAAAACTGACTACTCCTCCTCCCAGCTCTCATGACTGAACGCCATAAAGAAAGCCCCCTCCCCACACCAAGCCCCTTCCTTGGAAGCTTGTACTTCCCTTCCGATCTTGTCACCCAGATCCAGAAGGTTGATCCCAAGGCCAGGCTCTTTGGTGCCACAGCCGCGCCTCCGCCGTCCCCTCCTCTCCCGACATCTGAACAGGCCCGCCTGCGAGACCTACTCGATGCCAAGGTCCGGGGCAAGAAGGTGTTGGTGTGCTCGGGTGGCGATGACAAGCTTGTTCCGTATGCACGATCTGCACCGCTGTTGGCGGTGCTGAAAGACGCAGTTCGACCGGGGGGTTGGTATGAGGATGGGGGATTTGTGCTGGAGGACAGAGTCTACGAAGGAATTGGACACAAATTCAGCGAAGACATGGTCCGAGATTCCGTCAAGTTTTTGGTGAGGATTGTGTCTGAGGGGCCAAGGGACCGAGGCTCATGAGAGGCCAGGATTTGAACTATATATAATGGCGAGAAGCTATATGTAGATGTAAGTAAGATTGATCTGAGTACAGATATATTCGATATCGGCATCCTCATATAACGTTTACACCTAACCCCATCTTACCCGCTTGTGAACCCTCTTCCCCCTCTCCAGAATTCTTCTCCAGAATATCACGCAAGCCCTCCCCCCCCACGAACATTCTTCCTCCCATCTGTTCGATCATCAATGCATCCGCCCCCCTTAAACCTCTCCGTCGGGGAACCAATGTCCACAAAGCACACCTCATCACCCTTCCTGAAGCGCCGCATACCGTTGCCAGAAGAGCGTTTGGCTGAACAGGACATGGTGGGGCGAGTCGAGGGCGCCCTTCTCGAGCATCAAGTCCCCTCTCAACCGGGATGAGTCCAGCACGCCGCAGCAGTCATTATGTTGTTTGCGGGCGATCGGCGTAGGAGTTTGCTTTGGAGAGTTGTGTTCCGCGACGAGTTGGGGCGCTGGATTCAAGAAAGGTGCCCTGGCAGGGGGAAAAATAACTGTTTCCTCGTTTCAAGTTGGTTGTTAGGCAATATCAGAAAAGCAAAGCAACCCAACGCAAAAAAACAGACAGCAATGAGAAAAAAAAAGGCGAGCAAGGCACAAAGGGGTCCTTTACCCGAGAAGAAAAGCACAGAACTTCGCAGTCATCAGCTGGATATTAGCTGTGCGATTCATTGGTCCAGACCTTTGGCGGTGAAGTAAGGAATGCTCGAGTCGACGAAGTAAATATGGCCAAGATGAGAATAACCTTCTAGAACCGACTAAGTGAACTGCTGTGCAGCGTTGCGACGCCTTTGAAATTTCTTGCGATATAGAGGGTATAATACAGATCGGATCCTTTGATCCATGGCCATGCCGTGGAGTTTTCTAAGATCCCATATTCCAGTCCTGTTTATTTCTTGGGCAGCCCCGATCTCAACCACATTTCGTCGTCGTCGGCCTTCTCCAGCGACTTCCTTGACGGGCTGCGTCGTTCACGCTTCTTGCGCACGCCCTCTTTTGCGCCCAAAGCCCCAGAAGCAGGGGGGCTTACCTCCATACGTCCATCTTGCTTGTCTCCCTCTCTCAACGGCATCTTTGTGTCTCTGTCTTCTCTGAGCGACTTCATGTTGCCTCTGATTTTCTTGGCGCCTCCGAAATTCGCGTCTCCGAACGGCTTCTTGTGTTTTGTATCCGCCCTCGGTTCTTTTCTAGCCGGCATCCCATCTTTGATAAACCGCATGGTTTCTTCTTTGACGGGCAGTTGTTCTTTATCGGGCTTCGTTTCTTCAGTGGACGGCATCGTTTCTTCTCTGGCCGCCTCTCCGACGATGCCCTGTATCCCCCCCCGAACCATTATCGTAGTGACCTTGCGCTTCGCCTTCTCTGGCTTACCAAAAATCGACCTGTAGGTCAGGGGTTTCTGACCACTGTCCAGGACACGTCCTCGTACCTGTTGCATGGCGGCGTTGTATTTGTCCAGGTGCTCTTCTCGCTTTGCTTCAAGGTCTTGCAGACTTTTGGACAAAGCAGCGTCGTCTGCACCTTGGAGATCAGCCTTGATGCTACGAATGGCTTGTTCGTACCCCTCCATTTGGGTTCGATGAAGAGCTGCTGAACTTTGAAGCTTTCGAATATTCTCCGGTGTTACGGGCGATGCTGGGGTGTTTCCCCGGAAGACGGAACTGTTCTCCGGATAGAGGCGCCAATGTCTTCTGGCTTGCTTGTACTCCCTAGCCTCTTCCATTGTCAGTGACCTTTTTTCAGCCAGCTGGGTGTAGTACCAGAGTTGAGACCGACCTGGCCGCCTCGACCTGATCTTCTTGGTTGGCTCCACCCCGCTCATCTTGTAAAACTCCCGTATCATATACAAGCTTCCCGTGAGGACAACCGGGTCATCCTCTCCTGCGATATTGCACGCCCATTCTATGCCCTTGAAGATGGATTTACTGCCAGCGTAAAGTCGGGAAACATCTGTAATGATCTCGGCGGCCACTGAACGACCGAGCTCCGCCGGGGCTGGGGGAGGGACGTCGGAGGACGGGGCGTATTCGACAAAAGCAAGGTTGTCTTGTGGCAAGACCAATGTCTCAATCATCTTGGCAAACGGTTTTGACTTGCTTGAGGAAAGTCCCATGACCCAAGTGACCGGCTCATCCCCTTTACGGAGGTTCCCATTGACGAACTCTGCCAGTGCCTTGACCCCAAGCATATTGTGCGCTCCATCCACGAGAATAGACTTCTTTCGCAAGCCGTTAGTCAGCTCTGACACGTATACTGGTTCCATTCTTCCAGGCAGTCGTGGTCTTAATGATAGCAGCTTGTTCGTTTCGATCTTGAGGTTCGGGAACAAATGTTGGAATGCTACGGTTGCACAAAGCAGGTTCTGCTGCTGATAATCTGGGACATGAAACTTCTCTCGGTCAATATCCTGTATCAGAGGCAACGCATTGGAGGACAGGCTAATATTTGTGCCAATGGACTGCGCATGCTCCTGAAGAACTTCCATTACTTCAGGGGGATTTGTGTAATCCACAACACACGGCACTCCTGGCTGCATGATGCCCGCCTTTATTTTGGCAATGTCTTTAATCGTGTTGCCGAGATATTCCTGGTGGTCGAGGTCGATCTTCGAAATCACCGTGACAGCCTTTTGTTTCATGACATTGGTAGCATCGGATGAACCGCCCATGCCGACCTCCACAATGCCATATTGGACCTTCATCTTGTCGAATATACGGAAGGCGGTGGCAGTCTCAATTTCGAACGGGGTTATGTCTCCATCATCCTCTGCGTGGGCGAAACTCCAGCGCGAGGCGAGGCGTTTGTAGGCCATTTCAACGTGCTTGAGTTCCAACTCATGCATGCGCTTGTTCACGTAGATTCCGTTAATCATGATGCCATTGTAGCGCTCTGGCAGCGCGGGTGAAATGTAAGTGCCGTGTCTGATTCCTGAGAGCTTGAACATGGCTGAGAGCAGAGCGCATATCGATCCCTTGCCATTGGTGCCCCCGACGTGAATGCCGGTCCAAGTCTGCTCTTCGGACACAACGCGGCTGATGCGCTCGAGACCGAGCTTGATGTTTCGTTGTGCCGTGGGAGCTTGTCTGTGAGCGGGCAAGATGCCCTTGATGCGGGCCAGAATTCGTTGGATATCATTTGCTGCAGACATGGTGACGACACCCGCGCGAGACGGGCTCTCGTCGTCGAGTCTGCCACACCGCGCTGGCCCGTGGGCTATGACCAGAAGCAATACGCGCTCATGAACGGCGACTGCGACTTGACCGAGGATGGAGAGCAGCGGTGGTGAGCTTGATGGGTGCGACGAATAAGCCGATTGTGATGCGAAAAATGGCCCTAGAAACTGACTGGCTGCAAAAGAATCAATGGAGTCATGGACACTGGAATGATTATTGTGGATCGCCGGCCAGCCACACTTCCTGTGAGAACCGCTGCGAGACGACGCCACAGCATTGTACTCCGTACCTACTCCCTCATTAGGTACATAATACATAATTGAATGCGACGAACTGCGCGTCAGGTACGAACTTACTCAGTGCCAGGTATGGCCCTCATGACATTCAAGTTGATTCAACGACACTGCGACGGACGACGGCCAGCCACCCACAACGATCCATTACGAAAGACTGCTGTGCCTGACGCTGTCGCGATGGCGTACAACGAAAAATCCTCGTCGGCTGCTCCCGCTGGTGACTAAGGAAGCCCTTGGAAAGTGAGAATAAGAGAGAAATACGCCGCGACTTCGTCCAGGATCAGACTGACGTATTCTAGGATTCCCGGATACCACTCCTTCTCACTGGAGATCCTGAGTACGCCACAAGTCTCCGCGGCCGGCCCCAAGGGTCCAGAAACAAGAAGCCTCAGACCACCTGCGAGCGGCAGGTCAGTCAAGTCGGATATTGTCATCGTCACTGCCGCCAACCCAGAGTACGATGACGGTCGACCCAGACACCGATGCCGGCTACAGAGGCTGGCGAGCCTCGTCCTCGTCCACCGGATAGTCTTCTGGCAATCACGTTGCCGGTGCCTACGGCTTCAGAGTCAGCCGCCGCAGACTGTCGAGCCTGGTGGGACTCTTTCTCCTCCACCCTTGACGGCTTCGACCTCCCAAACTCAGAGTCAGCCGCCGGCGGCCCTGTTTGCGTCGAGGCAGACGTCGCGTATCAGCGGCAGGCCTCTCCTTCCGAGTCTCAGGCGTGTTGGATCGCGATACGAAAGAGACGAGTTCCGAGAAGACGAACTACTGCCTCGAGAGGCCGCGCGAAGGCGTCACGAGGTGGCTCGGCGGCTCACTCAGCCCAGGCAACACCGTAGCAGGCCCTGACTATCGTCGGCGAGCTTGAGACAGTCGTCCAGCACACTCAGGGGCGAGGCCAATCGACTAATTTGCTCTATTAACGGTGTTAGAATTGAAATGCACAGTCGTACACTTCACTCAATCGTATGACCTGAGCGCCCTGTTTTATTTTTCTTCTTCCTAGCTACCTAAGCCACTCTTAAAACACTGTCTTTGCTCAATGCATGAACGCTCTTGCTTACCTGATCTTACTCAACCACTGGAAAACGCCAATCTTGAGTCAATCGTAACATGACCAGGCTCGACGTTTGTTCGTGGTGGTGTACATAGTCGTAAATTCGTATTGTTTGGTCCTCTGAATTGCACTGTGATTTGGCGAGGTACACCTTACTCTGCGCTGAGTAAAACCGTCCCTTGCGCAGTTCGTCTATGTATCATGGAGTAGATACATACCTATGTACCTATGTACAGTGTACACTCCGTATGTGGCGGAAGTTGCCGTCGTTCGTTCCCCCGTTCCCGTCGTCCCCGTCTCGCTCCCCATTCGTCGTCGCCGCCGCCGCGGCAGCCAGGAACAGCGCCAAGACTCAAGAGTATGTACCTAGGTACATAGGCATGTACATACTCCGTACATGCGGAGGAGAGACGTGCACCAAAGAACGTGTGATCGACCCGCGCCAAAGAGGAAGGCAACAAGCGTCGCGCCTTCCCGGTCGCCCACTCCCGCTTTTCGATCCCATTTTCATTTCTGTCTACAGACCCCTTTCCGCACTCTGACATAATTACTTCATTTTGATTCGATTTAAGCAGCTTCAGTTTTCTCTGTGTCCTTTGTTTCTTGCGCTCGCTGCCTCTTCTCTCTTCCCCATTCTCATCTCATCTCGAGTTTTGAGAGTTTTCAAAACCAACGGCGGCCAACGCGATCAGTTCTACTTCTCGACTCCTCCAGTCACTTCCTCTTCAAGTACGTCTCGTAAGCGCGCATCGACTCCGGTTCAAGGCCCGAGTCCATCTATCTAGCTGCCCTAGCCAGGCGATCAGTTCTTGCAAAACGACACAATGGGCCTTCCGTAAGTCTCCTTCTTCTGCAACACGTTACCGAAACAGCCGAACTTTGCACAGCTAGCATCTGATCCTTGCGCTCGTGTATTGGCCGTTGCCGGTCTTACTATATATCGCTGTCTATTCTTTCATTCAACGCCCTCTGGCCGTGGTCCTTCGCGTCTGGCATGCTTTAAATAAATTTGTCACTGCAGATGAGATGCAGGGCTACTCTCTATCGCGTCTTTCACCCATAGTCACGGCAATTATGCCCCTGCCGCACCAAGCCCACGCATCAGTCCTCGATTTTCGACACCTGCTAACAGATCTTCTCTTTCACATGTCCAGTCTATTCGTTGAGCCAGCTAAATCTATTCCATCAAACAAAGTCTCCTTCAAGGATGGTGCAACATCACCGTCTCATGGCGAGTCGCGACATCCGTCAAGCAGATCCGAGATTAGCGACCGTCGCAATGGTTTAAGACGTGCCAACGTACGTATCTATGGCCCCATGCAGCGCGCCATGCGGAATTCACATGATCAGCATCACCAACACCGTCACCTTCCTTGGATCAATGCGCCAAGAGAGCAGGATCGAGCCGATTATTCAGCGGCTGATCCTCCACCTTGGGCGTTTCGCGGATCTCAAGAAGCTTTGCGAGACATGACGCGGCCCAATGAGTCTCGCGGAGAACCTATCGAAGAATGGACAGACCCCATCATTCGCAATCACTGGCGAGACTCTCCTCCGCCACTTCCTCAGGTCACAGGTAGGCCCGATAGTATGACAGAGGCCCTTGAGTTTGGATGGTGGCCCTTTGAGGCTCCTGTCCCCACGACGCGATCTGGACGTTTGGAACGCGTAAGTGAAGCAAAATTTTGTCGTCTACCCTCGGCGTGAGTGAAGGAAGCAATCGCACTGACATGACCGATAGCAACAAAGAGCCGGCCCTGACCATGCCTCATGGCGGAATGCATTCAGCACAGAGTCACCCTGGAGATCGCGTCCTCCGTTGCCCCGTAGAACATTTGCTGGCGTGGATATATCACCGTCCGACGTCGAATTTCAGACTACGCGAGAGATACTGAATCCTCGTCTGGCCAATGCGACCCGAACGCGTTCTCGAGGTCTTTCTAATCGATCCCCACGGCGTACAACAAGAGTCGTCGATGGACTCGGTGACAGAGACAGAAGTCTAAGCCCCGAGGTGTGGGATACGCTACTGTCGACGCTGACACCAGATACCCCTAGTGTTGGCTCTTCATCTGCCTCTGCGCCTGCCTCGCAGACGACGGGTCCGACATCCGGCACGCCGAGCACTGCTCCTGACGTTGTTGACGAGGTGCAGATAGAGCCTGTGTGCGAGTCAGGCTGCGAATATTCAGACAACGACTTGGACACGTCGGAATACGTGCATCAAGTCTCTGCAGGAATTCATCGGCGACGACAAGAGCTGAGAGACGTGACTTTGGGAGATCTTCACTCTCGTCGTGTTCCCGACTACAACCTCGACGGTATGTCGGAGTCATATTCGGACTTTGTGCGCAGAAGAAATGGGGAGCCTCTCTCCATGGTGGCTGTACCTGCCGCACAGAGAACGAGGAACTCGGGCGATGGCCGATCATCCACACATATCGATACACCACGTGGCTCTCTTACTATATACGAATCGACGATAAGGCTTCGCCCGTCGGGTGATCGCACACCGGCCGATCCTCCCTCGGCGTCCGGTCGCCGTTCACCATCCCACTCCGTTCCGCAGCCAAATCGAAATGAAACCTCGCTTTCTTCTCAACGAGACCGTTCGGCTGATGCTGCAGAGCGCAGTGTTCGCGGCGACCAACGGCAAAGCCAGAACGCGACGCAATCGGCTTCACCAGCCAGCGCTTCCCCTGCGGAAGATGACTGGATTGGCATGCAACGCATCGTGCGCAGGCTCGCGCGGAGGGACGATATTCCCGACAGATGGTGGGTTGAGGCGGGCCTCACCCGCATTCCATATCAAGGAGGCAATCGCAGCCAAAATACTGCTTTCAATAATGATTTGAACGATGCTTTGTTTTAATTTTTGGAGAACAATGATGCAGTGGAGAAGACTCGTCAAGAAATTAGGAGAGGGATACTATGGCCATCATGCCCGGAGCGTAGGGCTGTTACCCCCCGAGAAACAACGGTATTTTACCGAGCCTCCCAAGACAGAAAGTCCGTTGCAAATGTCGCAGAAAGGTACTGCGGTCGGCATCGTGGGAATTGCATTATCTTGCATCATGTGGACTACAGAAACGGACCATATGGATGGATACATTTGACAATTTTGCTTGGCGAACGAAGAGAGAGATGCAGCGCATGCACACAACGTGTTCATAATAAGGGGCGATTATTGGCTCGACTTTGCGTTTGATATATGACATTTTCTCTTTTCTGGCTTCGAATGCGTCACGCGATATGATTCCTTGAAGCATTCATCTTATTCGTCTACATGGCAAAAGCAGCAGACATGCTACGTCTCTACTTGAGGCTTAAATATTAATAGCTTAAGCAAAGAAATTGACACTCGAAGTGCAGCTACAACACAGCGCTCCAGGAGGGCCTGGTCACTTGCTTACGCGTTGGCTTTACGTTCATGGGGGACACTGTTGGGATCGGAACTAATTACTCGCTCGTCACGGAGGCTCAAAAGCGACTGTCTGCTAGTTGTCAAGATTTTGCACTCTCGTCGAATGTAATGCACAGAAGAGAAGGCGTAGCATATACGTGGTTGGTCCATGGACTGTAGCCACTTATCGTGAGTCTTGTGACCAAGGCACCTCTACGGAGTATATATCCTGCGATTGGCATTTTGCCATTCAATGGCTTTGTGAATGAACGGTATACTGTTGATGTTGCCAAGACGTTTTGCCTACGTTCTAGTATGGCAGATTGCCGACCACGGATGCGCTTGTCTCGTTGCTCTCTGCCATGACGTGCATGGAGTCGGTTGGACTGGCCAACGACTTTTGACTGCACTGAAATATCTCATACAGTACTGCATCAAGTGCAAGATCTCGCCAGGAGTAACCACGGCGCTTGCTCAGATATGGGATCAAGGAAGAGGTTGCCAATGGAGTTAAATAAATTGGACATGGTCGAAGCAGTTTTTGAGATGTGCATACTCTGTAGGTATTATCATGTGTACATACTCGGTAGTCTTTGTTCTATCCTTGTATATATGTCTCGATTTATGCATCCACAGCATCACTACGCTATATAGCCCTCGTGTATATTATCATTGATGCGGCGTTCTGCCCATGTTTGGCCCGGCAATCGATCATTTGGTCGACATCCGACGGCTTTCTCCTCCGCACCCTCTGATGTCTCGATCCCTCGATTCCTCCATCGATGCATTCCAGTTTCATGCTGACGTATCTGGCCGCCCATTGATCCATCATCCTCCACGCCACATGCCTCACCCGTCATCGGGGTTGCTACTACATACGCATGTACATACCTACGGAGTATGTACCTATGTGTGTACTCCGTATGTGCATATGTATGTACCTACGGAGTACGTATGTATGTACCTACGGAGTACATATGTACATATGTACTTGCTAGGGTCCAAGGACCAATGTATTGTACATACATATGTTCTTTGTTGTCGAGTCCTGCGGCGTGCCCCTCTCTGCCCAACGAAGCTAATAACGCGCCATATCCTTGCTTTGCATTACGGGAGATTCGAGAAGCCAATTCAAATGGCCCTATCATCTATCGATAACGCTTGCCTTGGCATCCGCCAGTGCACATTGCAACAACAGGCCAGAGACTCCATGGCTCTGGTCAAGCTCCCAGAGCACCATTCGTCTACCATCTTTCGCTCAACATTCGCTCGTTGGCATTTCTCGATTCTACAGTGTACACATCTCTCATTCCAGTCCTGGAACTGACTCGAAACAAGCGTCCCGCTCGTGCACGGCGTGAGATGCAACCGTCTCCAGCTCACCAACCTCGCGACCGCCGCCCTCGAACGATTACGAACCATCTACGCTTACAATCTCCAACTACGACAGAACACCAGGCGCTACGGCGCAGAAAATACCCGTCGGCGGCACGCACTGAGCGGTGAACACACCACCACTCAGAGCTATGCCGCCCGAGCGGCAATACCACGTCAACAATGGCCGGCCAGGAGGCGGTCATGCAGCTGTGGTGGCCTCGCGAGAGCGATCTGCCATGCCCGGCACCCCCTCTCGCAAAGAAAAGCAGCGGGACTCTTCGGCCGTACAAGATCCCGGACTCAAAGACTACGTATGTGCTGGGCCAATTACCGCGTGGAAGATTCGACGATGAAGAAAACAGAGTTGCGTTACTGACACATCGTCTAGCGGCTCGGGGCCTGCATCGGCAAGGGTGCGTTTGGTTCCGTTTACAAAGCTTTCAACTGGAGCACTGGCGAGGCTGTTGCCGTTAAACAGATCAAACTCGTGAACTTGCCTAAGAGCGAGTTGCGGATGATTGAGGTGCGTTGCCGGCTGGCGCATCCATTGGTGTTGCTGTAGCAGATGAGATATTGATTACATCAAACAGAGTGAAATCGACTTGCTCAAGAACCTATTGGTAGGTCTACAAACTCGTGTCTCTTACAACGATACGAAGAAACTAAACAAGAACAGCATGACAACATCGTCAAGTATATTGGCTTCGTCAAATCAGTGGATTGTCTCAACATAATCTTGGAGTAGGTGGTGCTTACCCCTGAGCTATATTGACTTCATAAGCTCACAGGCTCACACTGCGTCAGGTACTGCGAGAACGGCTCACTGCATTCGATTATCAAAGCCTACGGCAAATTCCCCGAAAACCTCGTTGGTGTGTACATGACCCAAGTTCTGCGAGGCCTGCAGTACCTACACGACCAAGGTGTAATCCATCGGGATATCAAAGGCGCCAATATCTTGACTACAAAAGATGGGACCGTAAAACTTGCGGATTTTGGTGTCTCGACCAGCACGCTGGCGGCTGGTCAAGACAAAGAAGCTCAAGTTGTTGGCACGCCATATTGGATGGCACCAGAAATCATCCAGTTATCCGGTGCGAGTTCTGCTTCCGATATCTGGAGCGTCGGCTGTACTGTGATTGAATTGTTGCAGGGAAAGCCGCCGTATCACAATCTGGCGGCCATGCCCGCCCTTTTCGCCATTGTCAATGATGATCATCCCCCTCTGCCCGAGGGAATCTCACCGGTGGGTGTTCCACCCTCAGCTTCACCCCCCCTAAACGACCAGTGTATCATGCTTACTCTGATTCAAATGGCAGGCTGCAAGAGATTTTCTCATGCAATGCTTCCAGAAAGACCCCAATCTGCGTGTCTCGGCTCGTAAACTGCTGAGGCATGCCTGGATTGGTGGTTGCCGTCGGGCAGAAGCACCAGTCTCTAAAGCACCCGACAACTTCAACCAGGCTGTCGAAGAGGTCAAGCAGTGGAACAAGGCTCTAAACTCATCAGAACCGGCTCTGCGCTCCTCAACGGGGTCCGAATTCACGAGCTCCACTCGTTTCGTTGGTGGTGGCACACCCTCCAAGAGTCCCTTCGGTCGGGCCAAAGCAAAACTCGGAGTCGAAGCCTTTAAGACGGTGGAGCTGCCCGGTGCGCCAACAGAACCCTTTTCATGTTTGCTTTCATACATTCTTCAGTTTCTAACATGTTTTGGCAGACAACGACAACTGGGACGATGACTTTGTCACAGCTATCTCGCCAAGTGCACTACATCTTCCTCACCTGAAGGCCCAGGACAATTTCGGGGGCTTATTATCCAGTGACAAGCTCAAGGCATTCGCATCAACCAACGATTTGAGCCTCGACACAGATAACTACGATGACGACTTTGAGGGGGAGCTGCTCACCGTCAAGGGACTAGCGCAGCAGAGAGACGAGACTCAGGAGCGAACGCTGCGGCCGCTTCCCCGGAAAGTAACCTCAAACTCAGATACCAGAGTACACCAGCGACCGAGATCGAGCGCTGCCAATGTCAGCGATTCGCCATCTACTGGCCAGTCCACGCCAAAGGCTCGTCCAAACAAGTTCAAGCTACCTATTCGCCCGGATCTTGTATATCGGGAGCAAAACAATGAAGACTTTTCGGACTTGTTCGTTGATAATGATCATGCTTTCAATCGGGGGAGTCAGGTTGTCAGTAGGGTACGTTCATCCACGTTGCTCAAACTCTTCTTGCGTTTTGTCCTATCCTCGTATTTTTTGTCTTCCCCCATGTTTATGGCCCTGGAGACTGACAAGAATAACAGCAGGGCTCGCGTGTGACTGATGCGCCACAGCTATTTCATCCATCCGATTTGACAAGTCTCCCTCGTTCCATGCATGGCCCCGACGGAAGTGGAAGAAAGCGGCCACCGTCAAGGCCTTCGGTTCTACCTGACCGCCCGATGCGTCGATCTCGCTCGTCCATTGAAATCCAGAAATTTGCGGAAGACGATGATGAAGACTTTTCCGATGTCTTTGGCACTAACGGCGGGTGCTTGGTAGAAAAGGAGGAAAGCGAGCGTGGTTCCGAAGATGGCGGCCTCATGCTACTATCCAAGATGTCGGGTCATTCGTGGCTGGGTGATGAAGAAGAAGAATATGATCCATTCGCTTCCATAGATCCTGGCTGGGATGAAATGGATCTTGAAGCAAACATTGCCCGTGACCGACACGCTCGCCTCGCTGAAAAGGTGGAAGATCTGGTCAGTTCGTTGAAGACCACGGAGAGTGATGATGTATTATCAGATTTGGCTGAAGACTTGGTAAGTGGCCGTGCCGAAATGTTGTGGTTTGACTTTGTATTCGACCTTTGTGGCTAACTGAACCTCGCAGCTTGGATTACTGTGGGAAAACACGGAGGTGAAGAATCTCATCATAAGTGCGCATGGTCTGTTGCCCATTCTCGAGATTCTAGAACCTTGCACCGTGAAAAGCAGACAGTTCATGATTTTGCAACTACTGAAGGTGGTCAACGCAGTAAGTCCATGATCCATGCCACACAAACAAAGAAGGAGCTTTGAAGAAGAATACCCAGCTAATTCAATGCGACGCAGATTATCCTTCACGACGTTGAGATTCAGGAAAATCTGTGTTTTGTGGGCGGTATTCCCATCATTACAAAGTTCGCCGCGCGCCAATACTCTGATGAGATCAGGATAGAAGCGGCTGCGTTTGTGCGACAGATGTATCAAACATCCACACTAACACTCCAGATGTTTGTGTCGGCTGGTGGTCTCAATGTTCTCGTAGAGTTCCTGGACGAGGACTATGACAGCGCTCGAGACTTGGTGCTCATTGGCGTCAACGGTATATGGAACGTGTTTGAACTGCAAGGACCAACTCCGAAGAACGACTTTTGCAGAATCTTCTCGAGGAGCAAGATTCTGTATCCTCTGGCCCTGGTGCTGCACCGGGTATTGGATGAAGAAGGAGAAGATGAATTGGGTGAGCTGATAGAAGGGCGCATCGTCAACATCTTCTACCTCTTCAGCCAGGCAGAGAATTACGTCAAGGAGGTGGTGGCTGACCGACAGGTATTGAAGAGCGTGCTGAAGGATCTGCGCCGCATGACGCCGCTTCATCAAGTCACCATGCTCAAGTTCATCAAAAACCTTTCCATGCTCTCCACCACGATTGAGTCGCTTCACTCGGCCGATGCCATTGAGTTCCTCATCGATTTGCTTAGCTACAGCATGAAGAGGGGGCAGAAACACTTCCGTGAGATCTGCAACCAGGTGTTGAATACATTATTCAACCTTTGTCGGCTAAGCAAGGAACGTCAGCAAGACGCGGCCGTAGGTGGCATCATTCCACTGCTGCTTAGGATTATGCAGACCGGGCGTCCGCCCAAGGAGTTTGCACTGCCCATCCTATGTGACATGGCGCACTCGGGATCAAAGGGACGACGATATCTATGGCAGAACAAAGGCCTCGACTTTTATGTGTCGCTGCTCAACGATCAGTACTGGCAGGTTACAGCACTGGACGCTATTTTGGTTTGGTTCCAGGAAGAGACGGCCAATGTAGAAAATCATTTGACCGACGGCAACTTTACGCGTGCCATTGTGAGCTGCTTCGATACCAACAGGCTCAACGCTTTTGACTCCAATCTCCTGGAGCCTCTTCTCAAGCTGCTCCGCCTGAGCCCGTCGATTGCAGCGTCGCTCGCCAAACCCGAGATGTTTGCGGGCATCGCACAGCGGCTGGGTCACAAAAAGCCAGTCGTGCGGCTCAACCTGCTCAGACTCGTTCGCATCATCATAGATGCGTGCGAACCTGGCCTCGGCAGCGGTGACGGCTCTCGAACACTGAACAGTGCGCAAGTCCGATCACTCATGGACACCATCCAGAGCCTCGCCGAGACGGACTCAGCCGTCCTTGTGCGCAACCTGGCTGCTGAGCTGGCCAAGTCGCATATCAACAGCAACTCGGCCATGGGAATCCGACACGACAGCAATGCATCCTCGGCCTCCTCCCACATTAGCTCCGCACCAGGCTCCTCGCGACGAGCTCCTCGCGGCAACACGAATTATACGCCACCCAGCCTTCAAGCGTCCATGTTTGCGCCGCGAACTTCTACTCCCACGCCGCCGCCCACACGTCCTCACTCGCACCGCAGTCGTACCAGTCCTGCCGGGAATAGCAGCAGCGGCGCTTTTATCGAAGTAGCCGCCTCCCCTCGCCGCAGCGCAGCCGCTTCCGCTCTCGAGCGTGATGCCATCTACTACCGCCCGCGTAGCCGGGATAGCACTTCCGGAGCCAGCGGCTTCGGGCCATCGTCAACGCATCTACCCCGTCGACGCGTCAGCGGGGACTCATCCTCTTCCATGAGCAGCAGTGCTTCAAACGCAGCAGGGTCATCCTCCACGAGCGGTGCTCCCCTCCCCACTAAGAGTCGGCTGCCTCGTACGTCCCTCGCTGCCGGCCGCTCATCCGCAGCACCCTTTTCGGTTCTCCGAGGCGATCCCGTCCCACCGATGGTCTTTCGCAGCGACAGCAGTACCGGGAACAAGGAGGGCACTATCTTTGGGAACCCCTCCCATAACAGTAGCTCTACGAGTTTGAATAGCGCGAGACCTACCTCATCACGGGATGGGAGGCACGGGCGTCGCGATAAACACTTTTGGAGCTAAATGCAGGGCACGACGCGAATATCGTATCATCAACAGACGGACGATATGGACGTCGTGACACAAAATTCTCTGGGAGCTTCAAGACGGCGAAGCCCGACCCCAGCACATCCATAATCACAGTGGTCCTTTGCGACTACGGGGGATACGGGGAGACCTGTACGATATGAGACAATGGATCGGATCCTCTTGAGAAGAGGAGAGAAGACGGAGGGGTGCGTGCGTCGTTCACTGGCGCAGAGGGGGCAGGCAGTATACATAGACTGGTTCATGTATATTAATAAGGTGTCTGCTCCATGTTTAATACCCCGTTTCATTGTGTCTTTTGTACGAATATACCTTTTGTAAGCTGTTATTGCGTTTATACTATTCTTGGCTTCTCCGTGGATTATTATGCGTCTTGGGCCTTGGCCATTGGAGACACGTTCTATGAGTTCCTGCCATGTATGCAGGTAGGTACCTAACACCCTACAACGTGTGTGGACTTGTTGCGGTGCGGATTTATTTGTTTGTTGATGTACATAGTTAACGCGGTGGGTGGCATTGTAGTACATACGTGCGTAGGCATGATGTTTTCTCTCTATTATGTTGTGTATATGAAACAGGATGGGGGTTGAGATAGAAATCCCTGAAGGTTACAATGCAGTAGGTTCACAGCACAATATACAAACTTAACAAATCGAGACAACGGCGGCATGTACGCAGATCAAGCACACACACACAACTCAAGCCCGCGCAGACAATTCTGCAAGACAAGAAACTGCCATAAAAACTCTATTCTCATGGCTGATACTATTACTACAACTGTCATGACGCGCATCCTCTCCTCTCTCCATCTATAATCCAGTCGGCTCCAGGCCGCACCTTCTGTCCATCCCACTCGCTCCCCGCATACCCAGACGCGACTTCCAGAACCCCCACACACCAGGATGGCACGTCTCGACAGTCCGACAAGGCAAATGATGCAAACGTGAGAATATACAATGAATGTGAAGAAAGAAAGGCCTGTGGAGACATCTCAGACTCCACAACAAGCAGCTCCCATCCACGTTTGCCATGAAGAGCCACGCCGAAATATAGCTTCAGATGAGATAATCAGGTTGGCAACGAGAGGCTTTGCCGTCCAACAACAAAAAACTAAATCAACCCTCGACAGACCTTCAAATGCCTGCCTCTTCTTCGGTTCCTTCCAACATCATTGTGTGATTAAACGCCTGATCTCCACCGTTTTTACCAAAAGAGAAGAAGAATGAACAAGGAAAGAATGAGGCCGAGATTTCCGATATATACCGAGGGGCCGGCCTCTGTCATGCCGTGACGGCAACGAAGGTGATTGCAATGAATGACGAAGAATATTATTAAGCAAATTTGTTCTGTGCCGATTAGGACAGAGGACCGTGTCGACGCGATCTCTCGTCCTACATCAGACACTACGCCGTTCGAACGGCTGGAGCACGCGGGTGAAACACATCGAGTTGCCTTGACTCGAGTCAAAGCAAAACATCATGGAAAGTAAAAACGACCAATCTGGCCAAAATCACAAGATGAAAAAGAAAACTGCACGTCCTACGGCAATCGTAATCAAAGTTCCAGGCGCATTAAGTCGTAAGAAAACAAGTAGAAGAAGAGTAGAGTAGGTATTGAAGAAGCTCATGTCGAGCAGGTCCACATTGCACATCCTGTGTGCCGTCGCTTCAAGCAACTGGCGTAGCCTTTCGCTTCTCAACGCTGGAGAGCACAAGCCTCGATGCCTTGCGTGGAGTAACCGCATCCTGGCCTTTGACGCCTCGAGTACGGCTTTTTTTGAAGACATTGGCGAAGGAATTGTTTTCCACCTCGGCCAGAGGCAGGGCATTGCCGTTATCGCTACCGGTGTTGTCGAGACCAGTGCATGCCATGGCGCATGAAGTAGGGCGGTCGGAGCCGATAGCTCCCCAACTACCGCTAGCCGAGGTTCGTGAGCTACCACACTCCTCCTCACCTATCAGGCTGCCAGATCCGCTGCGGCCGGAATCCGATTCGTTGTCGGTATTTTGCAAGTACGGCCCTTCAACCATATCCGACGTAGGGCTCATGCTGCCCATCGAGCTGCTGGTTCCCTTGCGACGCTCCAAGCCGGCTCGGACGAGGTTGTGGACGGCTGATCGGCGGGTTCGAGCGGCGAAATTCTTGCTTCCCTCGTGTTTGGCGGTAGGCTTCGATTTGAGTTCGTCCAATGAAGGGGGTCCGCGAGGTTGTCTGACAGGATGTTCGCCAGCCCTGGCCTGGCCAGGACCATAACCTCCAGTCAAAGGAGTTTGAGGGAAAGATGCCGACTTGGGCCCCGCAGACTTGGGCGCGTCTCCGGCAGTGGCAATCACTCCCATGGCGGGAGAAATAGACGACGCGACCTTCTTGTGGCCGCGACGAAAAGCATTGGCGGATGGAGGAGGCAAAGGTGTCACCTCCGATGGCGAACCGTCACGTTTCGGTGGAGTGGACGACTGATACGAAGACTGCTGAGTGTGGTGGCTCTCGAGAGGCGGGGAGACCTGGACTCGTGGTGTTACTTGTTGCGCAGCATGATAATGCTGCTGCTGCTGGTATCCGTCATTGAGCATGGGAGACAAGGAACGCTGTTCCGCATACGAAGAAAATGGAGGATTGACCTGAGCGGCATCAGCAGACGAAGTGTCGATATAATACTGACCAGTCACAGGGCTATAGTAGACCTGTTGGCCCTGAGTCATGGCAGCTTGAACACCAAGCTGCTGCTGCATGTTTCGTAGCTGTTGCTGCTGCTCATAGAGTGCAATCTGCTGCTGGGTAAGCTGAGCGTTGTTGAGATTGAGCTGCTGAAACTGCTGAGCGGCTTCCTGTACATCAAGAAGTTGCTGTTGCAGCCTCTGCTGTTGTTGAGCAAGGTACATATTGGTGGCAACAAGCTGAGCGTAGAGGTTGGGGTCCATATGCTCTTGCACCTGATTGTCGATGGCGAGTTCTGGAGGGGCAAGGACCTGATCGACGGTATATTGAGCGCCGCCAATCATGTTTTGATACGAGCCCAGCTGCTGAACACCATACTGGGGCAACGATGTCTTGGGAGCCATGTGGTAGGCATTGTCCTGGCCATAACCATGACCATTTACAGCTATGCTGCGTCTCGCATAGTGATGAGACCCGGTATGCGGCGCAGGAGAGGCAGCAGCAAACGACGCCGCAGTCGCAGACTTTGGAGCAGTTCGCAGACCCGCGAGAAGATGTGACCGGCTTGTGCGAGGGGTAGGGGCACCACCGTCCCTAGGGGCGTTGCCCTGCTTGAGAGCTTCGAAGGACAACGGTTTGATATTCTGGCCGCCTCGTCGAGATGCCAGGCCACGAGATGGCAGAGGAAGACCGTGGGAGGAGTTGAAAGCGTTGGAAGACATTTGAGCGAGATCGCCTGCGTCCATAGCTCAGGAATGATGGATCACACAAAGACTGTGGATGTTGTATGCGCAAAAAGTTGTTGTTCTATGACGTCGATCAGGAACGTTCGAGCTCTGAAGTCGAGTGATTGAAACGAAAAAGAAAAAAAAATGCCAAGTATGATACCGGGCGGGGCGAGACTGTATTAAGACAGAGATATGAAAACACGGGTCCAACTGAATGAATCAATTTTCGACGGACAAATTTCGATCGTCGATGTCAAATCGCAGACGCGGAACCAGTGGAGATTAATCGAGAAAGTGAGAAGCGTCGAAGTGCAAGTATTGAGACAAGCGGAAGGGCCGGGACCTCAATGAGAGTTTCGACCTTGAAAAGCGGTGTACAAGCTTGCGTGTTGAATTGCGATGTGGGCCGCGCTGTCCAGGAGCGACGCGAAGGTGGAACGAAAAATTAAGATGAGAACAGTACAAGTCTAATTCTTGGATGCCGAAAACAATGTGACGAAGAGGTCAGAATTAAATGCAAGACACTAAAAAGAGGAAGTGTGAGACGAAACCAGAGAGAAGCGTATCTCTCAGAGAGTTCGAAGACGCGAAATTTGCGTTCCAGTCCGCAAGTGCGAAGCAGGTGAGAGACAGGAACGGTGTCACAGGTGTGCAATGCGAAAAGACGGTATCAAGCCGGTGATGCACAATGTTGCCGAGCGCCCGTGCGGTGAGTGCGGTTGATGCGCGAATAAGCTGATGTTTTCACTCTCGGAAGGATGTATGTATAGAGCGTCGTTCCAGATGCGATATTGCAGTAAGAGAAGAGAAGCCGAGAAGATGTGGAGCGCGAGAGATGCCAGAATGAAGAGTGTGTTGTCTAAGAAAAGAAGAAGAATTAGCAAGGCGGCCACAAAGGTTGCTGGGAGAGACGGTAACGATGAGATGCAGTAAGAGCCAATGGGCATGTGATGCGTTGACACTTCTGGGAAGAGTTTTTATTTTTTGACGAGCAAGTCGCGGCCGGAAATGGAGAATCTCAAAAGCTCAAAATGAAGGCACGAACCTCAGCGGGTGAAATATGGCTTGACGTGTCCGGTGACGGCGGCCGATCCAGACTAAAGTGAACGTCGCCTTCCAAAGAGCAGCTGTCTCCTTATTCTTTCCCTTCTTCTTGACTTCTTCTTTTTCGTGTTCCTCCCGGTCAGGAAAGTGGATGTAACGATCTGTTGGAGCTTGCGCTGCGGCGGAATTCTGATCGACAGATGCCCGAAGTCGATTGGGCCAAGGTGGCGACGCAAAAAGAAATTATGGTAGTACGGGCGTAATCCAGCAGATGGAGGAGAGGAAATCAAAAGACGACGATGAACTCAAAGGCGAGGCCAGAAAGACGACAAAACGTAAAGGGCAAGAGGCGGACAGCAGGAGGAAAAGAGGAAGAGAGGAATAAGGCTGGTTGGTTGGTGGGATAGAGAGAGGAGAGACGGAAGGGGGAGAGCGAGGCCAGGATAAGAGCAAAACCGGTTGGCGATTGGGCCGCGGGTGTGCGTGAATGGACAGAGCGGACAGTGCAGCACGTCGGTACCTATGTACATACTCTGCATACTCCGTAGAAGACAGGCAAAAGCGCTGCGGGACACTGTAGTCTGTAACATAGCCGGGGCGTGTGGTCTTCGACAGGGACCAGTCACCGCTAGTCATACCCCTCCCGACCACGCACCAGACCGCACTAGAACCCTAAGCTCAGTCTAGCGCCAGCGCCAAACACTGGGTGCTCGTTGCTGACAGCTGGCAGTTGGCAACTCTTTCGAAAAGAGCACACTGGTCAGTGGTAGCCTGTAGCCTGTAGGTATGTACGGAGTACACAGGTAGGTATTCTACTCCGTAGCCACGGCTAGTTGTACCTGCAGGGGGCTGGAGTCAAGTCTGTTCTAACTTCTGCGTCCCTCGAGCGGCCCAACCAACGTATCAGGATGCTGGCACGCGCCGCCAGAGCCTGCAGTCAGCCCGCCAAGTGGCCAATGGGCGTTCCGCCACCGTTGCGCTGGGTTTGCTGCTCAGGGGCGCTGTCCAATGGTGGAAGGAGCCCTCGTGGTGGCGTCGCAAAGCAGGAATGTACGTACTGTGCGCAGGACTGGGGCTATGCACGGTGAGGCAGGACAGAGCCGCATCCTGATTGGTTGGCCGCGCAGCCGGTGGATGGCGCGCCGCCGCCACACGCGCCGTTTGGCCTTCTTTCGCTTCATAACCTTCTTTCACGGATTCTAGGTATGTAGTACTACCATTCCACTGCTGTTAGCCTGTTGCACTGCTGTAGCCTTGTTGCAGTTCCCGACACACCCAAGTCCCCATCGGTAGTGGAAAATTGTCCAGTATGGATGACGTTGAGGAGGACAGATAGGGCACTTGATGGCTGATTCCTCCCGTGGCCACGCAGCATGCCGGGTCTGACTTTAGCCTCTACATACTCCTTCGGGATAAGGTCCATCTTGCGCGGGCTGGAGCCAAAAGAATGGTATGTATGTACGGAGTACATACCTATGTAGACATATGTAGCGTGACGTGTGCTCTGGATGCCTTGTAAGTTGTGCGCAACTATTCGGGTACTCTTTGCTACCAGTTTCATTACATTTCAATTCCGGATGTAGGTAGAAACGCCGCGCAAGTGCGCAATGCGCCTTTGCTGATGAAGCCCCAGACTCCAGAGGCTGCCAAAAGGATGGACAACGTTGGCCACGGTGTGGAGACTCGAGAGCCGCCGCCAATTGCAGCTAACCACCTCCTAGGACTCGTAGGTACGTACCTACCTGGTATGGAGCCATCGGGCACGCCAAGATGGGCCTTTCATTTCTTTTGCATGTCTTTTCACGTTCCATTGACCGCCCGATGGCATGGCAGCCTCGCATCGAGCTCTACCTACTCCGTACGGAGTATCGACGGGATTTTCTCACATAGGTAGGTACCCCTATGTACCATGTACATACATATCATATATGTTGTAGGTACTCCTTCATCCATGCGGCAATGCGACGTAGATACCTCTACATACCCAGGTATTTACCACGTCCTAGGCACTAGGTAGGTGGTAATCATTAACGCGCGACCCTACGATCTCACACACGCCTCCCGAGTCCCGACTCCGGGGGACCATGAGACGGGCGCTTAAGATAAGCCCCTGCACTCAGCCTCAGCCAATGGCTTCTCGTCTGATGTCTCAGAAGCGGGTCGTCCGTCGAGACACAGCCAAGAATAGCACACGTGCGCGTGGAGGGGATTGGCTGCGCTAGGTTAGGTAATCTGCAGCAACTTCCAAGGACAAGGAAAATGCGGGGGACAACGTTCGTACTCTCTGCATGGAGTAGATGGTAGCCAAGGCGATGCGGCGCTTTCGGGTAGTACACACAAACATGAGTTCCCGTTCCAGAGACAAGACGAAACTGCGGTACAGCCTACAGGTAAGGCCCGTTCCCACGTGGTGGCGCTATGAGGGAAAGCAGAAGGCGTTGAGGGGTTGTACATCGTATGCTCAAACACGTCGTCAAACAACCTTTACTGCCAACTCACTCAACTTCTGGGCAAGCATTTATAACTTGTCAGGTAAGATTCAGAGAAAGGATTTGAAGACTCCGGCCCACTGTATGTCGAGAGTAAAGGGGTGAACCCCTTGATACCTAGCTGTGGTTGCCGCTCGGACACCAAGAGTCAGGGAATTTGTACGAAACGATCACCCAAACTCCGTACACGAGAGACCGAGCAGCAGAGCATCCTGCCGTCGAACAAGTCGGGTTTCGTAGGTATTACCAGCTTCCTTTGCTTCCGATGCGTCTTGACTCTCGGACGTTGCACTGCCACGGAGGGAGGCACTCTTTTGCTGTCATCCTGGCAATACCGATGGCAAAGCAACGGATCCCTGCCACGCCCTGCATAATACGGACGCACAAACCCCTTCTTTGATACCTACCTATATGTCCATACATGTACATATATAGGTACCTCCCTACTCCGTACATACACAAGTGTACTCCGTAACACAAGCCGACAAGATGTGTGGCTGGCGGCCCGGCCCGGGCGTCCGCAGGCAAACGCAGGACTCAAACCGGCTCGGCTCAGCTTTGCTCTGTAAATACGGAGTACATACCTATGTAATCTGTAGTCTTGCTTCTATTGCCTCGGCACGCCCCCCTGCCCCATTCCGGCATCAACCTCCAGCCCTGCCAATAACCAGCTGAGGCCCTCGCATGATTACAAGGCTTCAAAAGCAGGAGCACATCAGACCTGGCAACCCCGCTTCACAGAACGATCTCTTGGAGTGACGCGTTTGTCCTGCCGGGTAGTTGGATGTAGAAGGAGAAGTAGAAGAGAGTCAAAGAACCCCGGAATGGCTCCGCGAATGCAACAGAAAGAGAAAAAAAATAAGCAAAAGATGAAACAGAAAGAAGGGTAGGCAAATTACAATGGAAATAAACGAAGCAAGAACATAGAGAGAAAGGGGACAAGACGAGCCTTGGGCCCTTGAACACGGAGTGATGTAGTCAGAAGATCATAAGATGCGTACAAATGGATTATCTCTTCACGTGCAAACTTCGCTTCCACCGAATTCACTAAATGTGATGGCAAGAATCATGCTACATACCTTCTGAGCCGCAACTTCTCCCACCCGACAATTCTCAGATTCACTTCGCACCTCATCAATATGTATTGCATTCCGACACTCCATGGCGCAGCACCAAATGATGGCCTTGTTATTTGACCTGCTTGGTCAAGTTGGTCTTTTTTGAGCAGGGTGCAAAATTGCAGGTAGGTTGATGAATGCTATGTCGTTGGACAAGCAAGCCAACATGGACAGTATACACGCTTTCTAGATCAATCGTAATACAAGTTCCGTCAAGCGCCATCTATAAGCCGCGTGTTTTCAAACTTGCTCCTCCCAAAGTACATCATGTATGAAATCCCTCCATATTCCCAATAAATGTCCCATCAAGGTACTCTAGGGTATCAATCCATCGTCGATTCGTCGATCGAGGGGGCGTGCATGCTCCATCATAGGTATAGTTTTTGCCCCAGACATCCACACGCGCATACATACTTCGAAGTGGGATTCGGTCTTATGTAAGTCGTGCTCAACAATCCTGCCTAACTATGACGCCTTTTCCCATCTTGTACAAAACAAAATGCGCCATCGCATCTCCTGAGAAATAGATGCCCATATCTCGCCGCTCGCGCGCGGCGCAAAACAATCCTCAGCCCCGGTCCTCGCCCAACTTGGCGCATGTCCGACACACCTCTCGCCGGCCATAAACCCGCGTATGACGAGTCCATTCAGTGCCCTCATCGTCCAAGCCCGACGTTATCTCCCCCTCCACGTCCATGACTCGTCTGTGAGGCTCGTTGTGACCAACAGAAGCGGCTGTATAAGACGACGGCGCCGGCAAGGCAGGACTAATGGGCCCATACGGAAATGGGTAGAAAGGCGCCGGTGCAGGATACGTCAAAGGCTGCCGGTGGGTGGCATCGCCCCTGGGCATGGGAAATCCTCGGTGATAGGATCGGCGTCTCGTCGTGGTTAGGGAGGGCGTCGAGTCTGGTTGTGGCATGGTTGAGGTGACGGAATCCGAGTAATCCGGATTGGGCTGATGCATGAATCTATCAATAGCAGTATAGGGCTGATCTGACGTACGTAAAGCGGCGGTGGACCGTAGCGATGGAGGAGGAGTACATGGTGAGGCAGTCGGAGTGCGTGTGATGAGCTGTTCGCGAATGCGTTCACCACCATTCTGGTCAAGGGATGCATGAACTCCTCTTGCCAGCTCTCTGTTTCTTTTTTCAACTATGTTATTGAATATCTTGCCGCTATGAACACCATCATAAAGTCCAAAGGGAGGCCGAGAGTGGTAGAATGGCTGTAAGCCGGCAGAAGCTATGAGCTGGCTCCTCCTACTCGCTGCTTTTGGCTTTTTCGAAGTCAATGCTTGAAGCCTCTGTACCAAGAAACGAAGAATGACCAAAACTGCAAAAAGGGCGAGACCGTCTCGGACCCTGTTCAAGTGGGCATGTTGGAGGACGTGGTGCGATACCATGTTGTCCTTCGAGGTCATGAACAGACCGCGGGCAGCGAAGGTCTGCTGAGGGGCTACGGAAACTCCAGGCATAATGTTATGTCTGAACTTGATCTCCAGGCAGCGTTTCCTCTTGTGGCACGCAACTGGGTAGTCAATGTTGTTCGTATCTCGGAGCCTCGGTACTGTGGTCCAGGACGACGCAGCGCCTGCTGGAACACCAGTAAGGTCGCTCAGCGGTCCGATCCGATTCAGGCGAACGACAGTTGATGGAATTTCTTGGCTCTTGACGACGTGAAATGGTCTGGCTTAGCTCGGTCTTGTTTCTGCATAGCCCAAGTCAGACGAAGCGGATGACAATGCTTTCTGCCACCTATAGATCCAGGCACGGCGCTGGTCCACGCGTGTGGCAACAGGCGGAGGGCTTTCGAAGCGGCTATGATGTATTGCGTATGTCAGGAATGGGAGAATGAATTCGTAAGTACGAGTGTCTGAGTAAATGTGTTCAAACGTTCCAGGAGTGATGATAGAGGGAGACGCGCAAGTCCTTCTCATTCCGAATATAGTCTTCGACGTGCTCAGTCCAGGCTACCCACTCGCTCGGGGACGTAGAGTTTTATACGATGCTTCCAGGCTTACAAATGGCTTGACCCAATGGGTGTGCACGGATGCACGGATACGCAAATGCAAAAGCACATCCATCCTGGGAGCGGAAGCAGATCCCAAACATATCCAAAAAAGCATATCCCAAAGAGCATCTTCCAAAGTCCGGCGCACATGTTAGGAGGTAGGTACCTTAGGTAGGTACCTACCTAGGTTAGGTAGGTAGCTGGCTGTGGCGAGGTGGGGCTCCTCCCAGTTCAGCTCTGGATTCACGCTGCTGCTGGACTTCATCTCCATGCCACTGGCAAAAGGAGCATGGGTTGATCTGCCGTCGGCATCGTGGCACGCATCCACGCATCGCATTGGTCGGCTGTAGCGTGAATTCTCCAGCGGGATTGGCCTGCTTCAGCCTTCAGGTGCTGCGATGGCAGGAGGTGATCCAACGTAAAACCCACGCGAGCAGTCAGCTCGCCATGGGACAGCGCACGCTGCTGGGTTGGCTGAAAGCCGATCCAGGCCGCATTCGGACGTCAATCGTATGTTGTTGATCACATCTTCTGAGCAAACAAGTCAAGGTCGATGCCAGTCTGCACCCGCCAAAGTTCAAGCATGATGGTGGCAGTATTGATTGTGAACTTTGAACCAGCTTCTTGTTGCACATCGTGTCTGGACCTACCTAGAGGTAAGACAACGAGATCTCTAGGTACAGTACCTACGCGGGCTCAGTGAACACCTAATGAACCTTCAGTAAGTACTCCGTAGGTATTCGGCTTAACATTTGCATCTCTGCTGCTTCCCGCGGCTAGCATCGCATCACGTACCTCCCACACCGGTCCTGGTTCGACAAGGGGCAAACAGCGAGCAGCACTAAAAAAGGGGCAACGGGCCGGCCGCATCGTCGTCGTGCAAACCTGGAAGTTTTGGAACCATGGAATGGATCCTCTCGAGTCTCGAGTCTTGAAGGGTTAACAGTGTACTCCGTACTCCGTACACAACTTGTAACTGCAACCTGGACCGGGGGATTGCGCATTCTGTGACCTGTCCTATCCGGTCCCGAGTGCCTTTCAGCTGGGTCGGGTCAAGCCTAGACGTGGTGCCATGTGGACTCTGTGGAGTTGATCGTGGAACGAATTTGTCATGGGGCGACGAGAGACATACAGATGCAGAGCTCCGAAGCATGTACGGCCTGTACAACCTCATTATCGTGGTGCAGCACGATAGATCGCTGAGTTGCTGCGTTTGCCTCGTTCATGTCAACGAAGCGATGAATGCCGTTGGTGGAAAAACCTGAGCGTCGGCAATCCCTGCTCCTTGCCGTCGGGGCTGTTGCCGCACGTGACACCCGTCTTATTAACCTCCAACAGCAAACAACCTCCAGCAAGTCACAAGCCCCACGCGTCCGAATCGCTTTTGGCGTTTGTCTTGAACCGTGGCCAGCTGAAATCTGTTTCCCGCGATGCCGTTCCTGTTCAAGGCTAGTGTGGCATGGGAGCTGAACTTTGAAGGGCAACCGGAACCAAACTGCGAGACAGGTGCCGTAGGTAGCCCATGTACAATGATGTAATCCTGGTTGAACAGCACAGACCCCTCGTCGAATGAGTCCCAACTTCTAAGATACCTACGGTGATACCTCTTTAGGTATACCTACCTACCTACCTATGTATGTATGTAGTACTCCGTGCCATCGCCCTCTTCGTATAGCTTCACGATGTTTGCGCCTTCTCGTATGTCCAGCATTGGCTCGTCACGCCCGATGAGCCTAGATCTCCCCTTCCACCAGCCTACCTAATAGGAGGTAGGTAGCGCAGCCGACATCGTGCAATCAACGTGTAGCACCACGACCGGGAACTAAACACTCCACTTCTTCCAGAAGTCAAATCAAGATGCTCTGCCGCCAGGGAAATTCTCCTCGTTATCGTAGTTTCACCATGTTTACCACGTCTATCGGTATTTGCTAAGACATACGTATTCAGCTTTGCTAAGTTGCCAAAAATAAAGTCCCAACGCCGCCAGCCCACCGCCCAAAGGGAATTTTCCCGGCCTCTCACCAGCTACCTAAGTATAAGCCAATGATGTAGACTCGTCCACAACCCCCTCCGAATGCCAAGGTTCAAGATAAAATTACTCGTGCTCGTCCTACACGATATCCACCCCCCATGATGCTTTCAAGTGTTCAAGTCAGAAGTCAGACACGAACCGCAAAGTCCCCGGGCTCAGCATCCTTCTCTTCCTCCATCATATCAATAAGGTTATCCAGATTCGAGTCCAGACTCTCGCCATCCTTGGCATCTAGACATCTCTTCAACAGTTTCCTATACTTCTCGATCTTGTCACCCACGCCCACCATGCTCAACGCGTCGACATAGTCCGCCTCAGCTTGACGTTGTTCGGCCAGCAATTTACTCAGCTGTCGGGCGAGAGCTAATTTGTCCTCGTATGAATCATTTTGGCTGCTAGTGTCGCCATTGGCACGACTCAGTTCGTCGTCCACGGCCTGATGGATATGTAGTCGGTTTTGATGCGTGATGAGCGAGAGTACCTGGTGTTTGGCCAAGTTTGCCTCGCTCATGATTTTTCCTGCTACGTCATCAGGCTCCAGTTGTGCTTCCAGCTCAGAAATTTGTTGGCGCGCCACGTTCAATTCTAGTTGTGTGTTGGCCAGGATCCTTCGCGCCTCGATCTCTGCCACGTCTTTCTCGTGCCATTCCTCATCGTAGCTCTTGGCTAGCTCTTGAAACTTCTCCATTATTAGAGGAGATATCCGTGACTGTACTGCTGTCGCGGCGGCGGACTGGAAAGCAGCAGGGGGCTTCTTTGATTCCGCGAAAGCATCTCGAAAGGATGCATGCCTCTGTGAGTCTGGCGCAAATGGTGATGAGGAACGTAGCGGCCCGCGTTCCTTCTTGGACGCATTCAGCTCCATGATGAGGTCTTCAGCTCTCACTCCTTCGTGGTTGGGAATATCTGTTGATGCGTTGCGACCAAGTAAGGCCCGGATGCATTTGCGAGCATTTCTCTGCGCCGCCAGATGCAGAGCAGTGTTACCTTCGTCGTCCTGTACGTCCAACATCTGTTGAAAGGTGGCCGCGTCAAACGTTTCTTGTAGTTTGTTCAGTATATGGTCCAAGTAGTATCTTGAGCAAGACAGGCTGAACACTCGTCCATTTTTCATCACGGCCGCATGATGGATCACCGTGCACCCAGAGTTGTCTCTGACGTGCACCGTATCGAACAGCTCCTTAAGAACCGCAGGGAAGGTGTGCTTCTCGTAGCAGTTTGTGAAATTGACAGAACGCATTAATGGGGTTTCGCCTCGAACATTCTTCACTGAAATATGGGCGTTGAATCGTCTGAGTTGCTTGATGACATCAACATCGCCCATGGCGGATGCCCAATGAAGAGCGGTATGGTTTTCGGCATCAATGAGCCAATCTGGCTGAAAATTGGCCGGCGGATCGGGCTTCACGGCCGGCTGCTCATTTCTAGAAAGCAAAAAATAGTCGAGGAGCTCGTCGCCATACATGGCGTGCTGCTGTTCAGTAAGATCTTGCAGGTGTTCTTCTCTCTTCCGTTTTCTGTGGCCCGTTGATAAGTAAGACATATCGAACCGGTCGTCATCGGCCATGTAAGAAGCAGACGCTACTGTCGCATTATCGGGTGTATCGTCTTCGCCCACGATACTGTCTTCTTTGCTCACTTCTTGCTGCCGTGCCATTACTACGTCGGAAACTTGCGTGAGTACGGCGCAATGCGCTCAACAAGCAAAAGGGGCATGGTTACTCGACTTACCACCAGCACCCCACTTGGGAGGAGGCGGGAGTTTGGCTCTAGATGTCTTTGGTTTCGTCGCATGTCGAGGCGCTGGCGGAGGACTTTCGTCTCCTGGTGTGAATTCGAAAATGAGCCGCAGTCGGTCGTAAACACTGTGACGTTGCGCAAGCGATTCGCCAGACTCGAGGGGTATCCAGGTTCCTGAGCCCAAATTAGTCGCAAAGCCATGAAGCGATGTCCGCTGGACCTGCAGCATATACCCTGATATTTGCCATAACCTCCCTGTATCTTCTCGTGCACATCCTTCTGCACATCTCGTTCCAGGATCCTCGTACGTGCGGGCTTATCAAAACCGGCAGCTTTCAAGATGTGAGTCGCATTGATCCAGTCATCATGCCTTCTTCGCATAACATGTTCCTTCAGATCGACCCCGAATTGAAACTCGTACACTGGAACCTATAGAACAGACAATGTGTGAGTCAATGTGCAAGAATGGTTAATGTGGTAAAAAGAATTCGTATCACGAGCTGTTATTCACGCTCTTTGACATCTTTCATGTCTTTCAGCGCGAGAAATGTCATTGCAAGGGTTCCGCGTTCCGCTGGCAGCGCCCGAGCGGAATCGGTCACGTAGGACAAAAACCAGATGCGTCTGATGGAGTAAAAAAGGTAATGAGGACAAACTTACACCGCTATACGTGGCACTGTATACCCCTGGACCGAGAGAAACAGCCGCGGGAGCAGCACCTTTGACCATGTTGAATTTCAATGCAGGTCCCGTAGCCGTTTTCAGAGGGCCATTCGACGACCGGCAGTACTGGAAGCAAGTGTTGGGAGCAAGAATGAACAAAATGGCTACCAATCGGGTCTGCCGAACACTTTGGCAGCAAATTTGAAGAGAAAGCAAAGATGAGAAGCGAGGTGAAGGGATGGTCGTGCCAGACAGCTTGTAGAATAAGGTATCGCCAATCGGCCTCAGTGCAGATTGTTTGCTAGGGTCGGACGATGCACCTTGAATTGTTGGCACGTCGACGACGCGGTCCAGGAGTGAAAGACGCGAAGGCACGCGAAGCTCTTAAGCGGTATGTACAACCTGCCTCAGGCGCTAAAGCTGCCAACCCCGAAACGTCCAGCGGTGCACGTGACTGCGGCCATGTCGTCCGTGGCGGTGGCGTAGGTAGGTGCAGGAACCCGCGTCAGCCACGAATTTCAACTGAATGTGGTTAGAGACTCGAGAGCTTGGACTAAGAAGGTCAGGAAGACCAAGCGCGTGCGCTGGACTGAAGCTCCTGTTGTGTTTCTCAGAGAACAACGAAAAGCATCCGCTCCCGACCGACATTTGCTTGCCCGACCACTCGATGACATTTCGTGTTCGATTCCCCGATTACATGTAACGACGCTACGCCATTCGACTCATGCACTTGGTACTCGCGACGTTGGGAAACATTGCGCGGTCCCACCATCACCAGACTGGTTAGGGGGCGTCTAGGCCCGCGACACGACAACTGACCGATATTTCGACACCGCACGTCAGATTGAAAAGAAATCACGTCTGGATGGTACTCTAGGGGCTTTCGAATAAAGTAAAAGGCAAAAATGGCGGAGATTCTACACAATGCGCCGATCGTCCTAGACAATGGATCGGGAACGATTCGCGCCGGGTTTGCTGGTGACGATCTGCCCAAGTGCTTCTTCCCCTCATGGGTAGGTCGACCAAAGCATCTCAGAGTTTTGGCCGGTGCGCTAGAGGGGGACGTATTCATTGGGCAGAAAGCCGCCACAGAGCTGAGGGGTCTGCTGAAGATAAACTATCCTCTGGAGCATGGTGTTGTAACAGACTGGGATGACATGGAGAGGATATGGGAGTACGTGTATGGAGAGGGACTGAAGACGCTGAGTGAGGAGGTACGTCTCAGATGATCACTTTTTCCTTTCCCGCCCTTTATTCCAAAGGCGACTGTACTGACACGCCTTTCTAGCATCCCGTTCTCCTGACAGAGCCACCTCTGAACCCCCGCAGCAATCGCGATACAGCTGCACAAATTCTGTTCGAAACCTTCAATGTGCCAGCCCTCCATACTTCTATTCAAGCCGTACTATCACTATACGCCAGCGGTCGTACGACTGGTATTGTCCTGGATGCCGGGGATGGAGTTTCGCATGCAGTTCCGGTTTACGAGGGCTTTGCTATGCCCAGCTCCATCCGACGAATTGACGTAGCAGGACGTGATGTCACGGAGTACCTGCAGACACTGCTGCGGAAAAGCGGCTACGTGTTCCATACGAGTGCAGAGAAAGAGGTTGTCCGATTGATCAAAGAAAGCGTGTCATACGTAGCTTCGGATGTACGAAAGGAGGAGAGGGAATGGATCGGCGTCAAGCCCAACGAGAGCAAGTTTGCGGAATACGTGCTACCAGACGGTCACAGACTCAAGGTGAGTGAATATTGGAGCTACGTTGCAACGGCACAAATTGTCTAACAAGGCATCACAGATTGGACCGGAGCGATTTAGAGCGCCCGAGATTCTGTTCGATCCGGAAATCATTGGCCTTGAGTACCCCGGCGTACACCAGATTGTGGTCGACGCCATCAACAGGACAGATCTGGATCTGCGAAAGTCGCTCTACGGCAACATCGTGCTCTCGGGCGGCAGCACTCTGACTAAAGGCTTTCCTGATCGGCTCTTGGCGGAGCTGCAAAAACTGGCAGTCAAGGACATGAGGATCAAGATGTTTGCGCCTCCCGAGCGTAAATACTCGACATGGATAGGTGGTAGTATCCTGGCAGGGCTGAGCACATTCCGCAAGGTAGGCTGCACTGCGTTGCTATATATACTTCTATCTTGACTTGGCATTGTACTAACAAGGCGGGTAGATGTGGGTGAGCATTGACGATTGGCATGAAAACCCCGACATTATCCACACCAAGTTTACGTGAGAGGTGACGGGTTCATTGGACGACCCTATCATATATGGTCAAGAAGACATAACTATCAAGCCGGATCAACTAAGGCATACCGGTTTGGCTTTTACTGAGATCTCATGCAGAGAGCCACGTTGATACCACTAACGGATGATGTACTAACGACGTGCAGTGAGGATGTGGCTCTAGCTGAGAACGAGTCATGTACAAGGACGGAAGTAGTAAGCAATAGAGAGTGCGTGGGTGAAATGCAGACGCGGAAACGGAATGAGCAGTGATGGTTTTTTTTTTTTGCCTTTTTTTCTTTCTGTCTGTTTTTCGCTATTCTCGAAAGCCCATGATAAATACCCTTGTTGTCGGCAAGATGCGCGTCAGATAATAGATGAGTCGGGACAGTCGAACGTGCGCTTGTCAAAGTGTGAGATTTTGTCATTTCATGTTAGAGCAACGTACTGGATGCTGGCAGCACTCGATGAACAGATGAATTCCGTCGCAAGGCATATCTATGAAGGCATGGACTCGGATACAACCCAGAACAAGGCAAGAATTGTCCTTTGATAAAATGTACAGTGTACACGCGAGCCCAGATCATCACCTACCAAACAATCATTCGCCGCCGGAAAAGACCTTCACTTCAGGCCACGGCCAATGCATACATGTAGTCTCTCTATAAGCTCAATGGGACTCCACAAAGCCACGATTGCAAGAACGTTTCATTATGTGTGATCTTGAACTAATCTATTTTTGTCACTTAGAAGACTTCATGATACACACCGCTCGCAAGCGGAGGAAGAGGAATGGGGTTGTGGTATAATATCCATGGTTCACCAGATGCACCTATGCGCGCTGCGTGTGCTCTGAGGCCCCCCACAAAACGCCGGCTTGTGACAAGGCAAAGAACATTGTTCCAAGACTTGCCAGTAAAAACAACCAAATAAAGACATCCGAACGTAAACCCCGAGGAAGTAGCTGAGCCAAGAAGAAAGCAAATATGCGAAGAATAACCAGGTATAATAAGAGGCCTTGTTGAGAAGAGAGAGAGAGAGAGAGAGGAGATGTAGGTATCATCCAAAAAGATCAAGATCCCGAAATGAGGCGTCGAGGGCCAAAGTAAATGAAGAGACTCGAAGGCCACTCTCGTGTCGAGGAGCTGCTCACACATACCGGGAGCAAGAGTAGGTAGATTTGGAAAATCGGAGGCTACCCCCGCGACAAAGAGCTGCTCAGGCGATTCCACAACTTAGCGCTCGAGCTCGACTTGCTCTCCAAGCTGGCCACACTGCACGAAGACGACGACGATGACAAGGAAGCCGCATCGCGATCCTTGTCCTTGCGACGGTAAACGTTCCCCGCGCCGCCTCGACCACAATATCCCACCGAGGCGCCGTCCCTCGCAGCGGCATGCCGGAGGGCATCGTCGAGAGACTCCGTGGGGGAGGGCATCTCCGTAACGGGGTGAACGTTTCCCGCGCCCCCGATGCCACCAAAGACACGGCGCGAGGAAGAGGTTTTGGTAGTGGGTGTGGCGGTGATGGTGGTCGTGGTGATGGTAGAGGCGGTCTTGGATGATGCGCGGAAAGTGTTGCCTGCGCCGCCGCGACCGCAGCGGATGAAGCTCGTTGAGGAGGGAGAGGGCTCAGTGAGGAAGTATTTCGACATTTGGAATGGTTGGCAAGGGGTTGTGCCCTTGCTCTTCTCGGGGAGCGTTTCTTTGATTTTTGGAATTTTTAAATTCGGGGGTCAATCGTAGTAGAGATCGTCTGATCGAGTTGTCCAAGTGGAGGAGTAGGTAGATAGCCAAGCAAGGCGATACTGATGTAGTTGCGTGTATATCACTCCGTGGTTGTGAGACGGTCGACTTCTAATATGTAGGCGTCCTTTGCTTTGGGCATACATACGACTTGTTTATTTCCGTACGTTCTATCGTAGGCGTGCCTGGCTGGCGGTGGTGTTAAGTTAACTTATACGGAGATCCTCCCCCCTTTTTACAGACACCTACCCCTCGCCCCCCGCAACGCGAAAAAAAAGCATCGTGACGCAAAAAAATTTCAAGCCTTCCTTTCTGATTACTTCCCCCATCGAAAAGCCCGAAAACGCCCCGTTCCCAAACCGGCGGCGCTGCGGTGCACGTGGCCCACAACGGCTCAAAAGAAAGGGTCACCAGACCCCAGTCCAGCCCATGTACTCCGTAAAAAGAAAAATTTTCCCCCAAGGGCCAAAGAGTTACATAACGGTGGGAGCAAATGAAGAAATTGCGTCACTGCAAAGTGGGAAGAGAGCCAATGAAATGCCTGGTTGGCTTTCCCCAGGCTTGGCGAAGCATGCTCTTTGACTCTTGAGTTCTTGCATCGTCAACGAGGCGGAAAGTGGATACGGGTATGTAGGTACCTATATGACCAATCCTTTCGAATGCGGCATGCACGTAGCTACGTACCTATTCCGTACATTTATACATACATATTCCGTGTTTCTAGGTAAGGTATGTACATGTAATGTCGCCGGGGCCGACGATTATTGTCAATTCCAGCCGCTTTGCTATGAAAGCACCTCATAGAATGATGATGGGTTTTACGGAGTATCGTTTACGAGAAAATTATGTATGTAATTGCAAATTCGCATCTGGACGTTACACTCCGATCAGCTGAACGGCAGGCGGCAAGACGGACGCCCGTTCTGGGCAGGGGTAGAAAATTTCATCCTTGATGGCATCGAGATTTGTCGGTCCGGTCCCCGCTAGTTAATCACGTTTTGCCAGGGGGCACACTTCGCCAATGTATGTACATAGGTACAATTGTAGCTAACATGGGGCTGAGAAGAAGTTGTTGCTTCTGTTTCTTCTTGTTTCTTTCTACGTACTCCGTACATACGGAGTACATGTGGTATGTACATGTACCTTTGCTGTTTTAGTCTCGTTGGCAGCAGCGGTTGGCTGCATTTTGTTTCACATGGGGCCACTGAGCCAGCTATGGAATGCCTCTCATGAGTCACGAGTTCATGAGGGATCACGAGTCCACGACACAATGAGTGGGTCATAAGAACCACACGCGTGAGACAAGTTGCAATTCACGCTTGGATTTCTCAGTCTCGGATCAAGGACTCGGTGCATGCCGATATGGAATACATACATATTGTCATGTGAGATGCTGCCCATGACACGCAACAAGTACGAATGATCCTGATGCGTATCAAGATCAAGCAAGGGCAGCCTTAGCATCAAATTGTCAATCACGAGTCGCCAATTCATGCCACGAGTCAAATCATTTTCATCACCATAGTGCGATCAGCCAAATTGTTACGTGAATTGTTTCGTTACTGTAGGGGGGGGGGACATCTAGAGACCTCTAGAGACCAGCAGCCTCTTCCAAGAGGCGCGTCTCGATCAGAGACATGAAATACAAAAAAGAAACATCCGCCCTACCCAATAGACACCCTACGCCAATAGAAAATGAGCAAAACTAAAAAAAACAAAACATTTGACAAACATGCTCTGTGAAATATCTCATGTAGAGAAGGGCAAATCAACAAAACGAATCAAGAACGCCGGCCAACTTGTTACAGAATATCAGACATCCGGTGCTTTCTTTGATCCAGAAAATGTGTCGTGAGGACGAGAAAGGACAGTCGTTGAATAAATAGAGAGGAGGTGCGTGCTGCGTGTACTGCGTGTATGCATATGAACATATGCGTAAAAGTGCATAAACATATGTTTCGGTGAGAGTGTGTGTGCGCGCAAAGGCCTTGATGAAGAATCGGACGAATATTTCTCGCACCACTTCAGTTTCGTAGCAAGTCGTTACACGCCCACGCTCATCCACCCAAAAAGACCGCATGCTGACCCGAGAACCAACAACGTCAAGATGCCGGCACCGGCCTTATCGGCAGTCGTGATCGGCTTGACAACCTTTTGCGCATTGTCACCACTGCCACCGGCGTTGGGATTGCCCTTGGAAATGCCGCCATCCTGATCTGTCAGGGGAGGCTTGGCCACTGGAATCAGAAGAGACTCAACGGCAGCTAGTACCGACATCTCCTGCCCGGCGCCTGTTTTGCCGTCGTACACGCCGCTGTCCCATTTGAAGCCGCATTGCCGGCCCATGGTGCCACCGGTGCACTGCTTGATGGCGGCCGTGGCAGAAGTCTTGAGCAGGGGACGAATCGTGTCTGCTGTGTATGGGGCGAGTTGAGTAATGGTGGAATACCATCGGTGAAGAAAGCCTTTGAAGGTAATCATGTCCGTAGTGCAGGTGCCGACGTTTTCGCAGGATATTTCCACGGCAATGCCCTTGGGAATGAACGTCTGCAGACCGTGCTTGATGAGTCCGTCGAGTCGGGCCTTCCAGGTTGCATTTCCATTTGTCTATAAAATGGTCTAGTCAGTAATCGAGATTCGTGTGCCATAGGTTCAGCGCATGTTCCGGCGATTTCCTCCCAATCCCCCTTTTTTTTCATAGGTCAACTCATATCATAGGTCAAGACTTACAACATTGTACATGAAAGCTGCGCCTTGCGCAAACACGGCATTGTTGTAGGAAAACTCGGCCTTGTTGATACTCTTGCAATCGTTGCCAACCTTGGCACCATCGTAGATAGCGTAGCTTTTGTTGTCGATAAAGCCAATCTTCCACATCCAGTCCCACGTCTTGTCTGCCCAATCGGAGTAGGTAGTATTGCCGGTGTAGCGAAACAGACGCGCGCCCATGTTGAAGAAGCAGCCATTGGCGATACTATTTTTGTAGTCATATCCGTTATTCGCAAAAGGAATCTGCCATCGCAAGCCGCCACCGCAGCTCGCATCGTGGCGATCTGGGCTAGCCTGCGTGTTGAATACGGCCTGGGCGAGCTCGAGCCATTGCGGCTTGTCGGCGGGAGGGTTGGGGAAACCATTTTCGGCGGCCGTCAAGGCGGCCATGCCCCAGAAGCCTTGATCGTCGTTTCCCAGTGACGCGGTGACATTTCGAGGCATGTAGTCTTTATTTTCGCCAACCTGAAATAGCATCGCCTGCGTAATCTCGTCATTGTATGTCGAATCGCCGGTCCAGTACCAATAATCAATCAGAGTCCCCCACATCGCACCGCCTTCCCACCAGTAGTAGTCGCCTGCTGGCGGCGGTCCCGGTAGAATACCAGGTGTTTGGCCAGTCAAGTTGCCTTTGTAGTATTGAAGCATATCCCATGCCAGGATACTTGCGCTTTGCTTGATGGCAGCTGTAGCATGAAGGGAGACGTTAGCAAGCATACATACATGTTTGTGCTATCACTTCAATCCGATATGTCATCTATCCAACCGCATTATGAACGTATGCTTACCAGTGCTATCGATGGAAAATGGAGTCGTCTGAGCCTGCGACAGTGTTGCCACCGACAATAATGACGCAGCGGCCACGTGAGGAGAGAGCGTGGATCGCATGATGAGTGTTTAGAGGACAAGATGGTTCGCGCGAGATGTTAGACGCCCAATCTAGCTGTGCTGACAAAAGATGCCCAGGACGAATACAGCAGCGGGCGAAGCTGCCGCGAAAGCGAGATCGAGGGCCCGAGGCGTCTATGACATTCACGGTGGCGAGGCTTGACAACTGATGCAACAGGCTAGGCAACGGTTGTGAACAGTAACGACTGTGGTTGCGACAAGATGATTCACCGTCAGTTGCAAGAGGCGATCTCTCTACCCGTAATCGCGAAGCGTGTGACCAGAGCCGACAATGGGTGTAACGGTATTGTGACGATGTCGAAACGGATTTGAGGCCACTGGAGGCGTGAGCGACGCAACGATGTATGTTGGTATGTAGTGTATGCTATAAAGTATACGTGTACGATATGGACGATCAGGCTATCGAAAGGATCACGGAGGATGACGGAGAAGTGTAAGCGCCCAGACTCCAGAGCAGGGGCCTCATGGGTGAGCCTGCTGAGCCATGAATTACACGGGGCCGGCTGGCACATGGGGTTCCAACTTCCAACTTCCAACTTCCAACTTCCAGCTGGCGAGCATACGGTGCCACTTCTCGGAATAGCCTGAGACCAATGATTGGGCCGTTGGGATGGGGTTGGGCGGCAATCCCGCACTCGCGATGCGCCAGACTAACAATGGTTCAATGGGCTTGTTGCAGAATCGCCACTTTGATGAAGCCGCTCAGCCTCAACTGCAGCTGCTGCCAAAAGAGGCGAATCTCCACCACCTGCATCTCGATTCTGCGGAGCCGCCATCAATAGTCTGGGTGACATTCTAGCACTAGGGATTGAACGACGCGGTGTGCGTGAGGATCGAAAGAGAAGCTCCGTTTATTAATTCTTTTGAAACCAATGCGTACACGGTACAATTACAAATGACCAACAGGAGCCCTCAATTATATATGTAGATCATCAATCGTCATTTTGCGCTGCATCAAACAATTGAGTGGCCATCCTGGCCGCAACAGGTGAAACCTAAAGAACCATCCCCGGCTTCACCCCCTTCTGCCCACTTTTATCCCCTGTCTTTGTTCGGGCTTCCGGCAAGGAGGAGCCTGGAGGACTGTGCACAGTGCACACACAGTGGAAGTGTGTACAGTTAAGTTCATCACGAACTGCGGAGTTTTGGCGGCCATTAATGGTACATACACATTTTATTGACGGTTTGCTTGCATGTGAAGATACGATTTAGGAGAAGAAGTTGATTGAGGGATCAAATACGGTTGAATTTGGAGAGATTCGGACTACGATACGGACACAGGTGAGGTATCACATGGACTTGGTCTGTATACGGAGTATAGGTAGCTGGGTTAACACATACATACATACTGTCCCTCGCGTCAAAGCCAACTCATGAAGCCCCAAATCTTTACACCTGTCTTTCAAAATTTCCAACATTTCATGACTCGATCTGGAATTTCCTGATCTGCGACTTGATGGGCCGACTCTCGAGGATACGTGCTTTAGTCTACCAGTGCCACCTGCAGAAGTCGGAGTTATTGCCATGAGTATATACGGCGGCCGATCAGCACCAAAACGACAGCGTAGCAGAGGTCACCAACCGTATTACGACTGTTGTTTCATGGAAAGGGATCGTGCTATACCGTAAGCATCACTACTACTTCTGTTTTACTGGCCATTTATCACTGAGACAGTTGCCTATCTCAAAAATGAAGCCCCCATCGTCGACAGACAGAGCACCTATGAAGGCTATCCTGGGGACAAACCCGATCTCTCTCATATTCAAACATTAGTAACACGGTTTCTCACGCTGGTCAGTCACTTTTGCATAGCACTTGCAGCTATGTGTTCGAATATGAGTGAGGTTGGGCTCATCCCTGACCCAGCCTTCAGCAGGGTGGCATATCGTGTTGACTTGTGTGAGATTCGATTTTCATGATAGGCAATTGATTCAGATGAACTAATTCCACCCGCTGATGGCAGGCAAGTCACAGGGGCTTCAGGCCCAGTGCGCAAATCTCCCCTTGTTGGCCGCAAAGTACCTAGGAGGAGAGATCGCCGGACGTACGGGCGACAGCACCCTTTTGACCGTGTGTACAGACGCATCATCGCCGCATCTTATAGCCGAGCAGGAATGTCAACAAGCTTCTCATCAAGGAACAATATCCGATGACTTGATGATGGCGCTATTCTCCATGAAGAGAAGGTAGCCAGCTGCCCCGTTCGCCCAGGAGGTGGCATACAGATGCCTTTGGTATGCTCAATTTTCTCACGCTGGCCAGTTCCTTAGGAACAGCACTTGAACCTGTTTCGAATATGGGTGAGGTCGGAGTGATGTCCGAACCAGCCTGCAGAGGGTGTTCTGTCAAGTCGACTGGAGGGGGCTTCGATTCCTGAGGTATGTACAACTGTTTCAACGATGGTTGGCCAATAGAGCAGCGGTAGTCTCGTCTCTTCAACCGTGGAGTAGCGGGAGTGCTCTTTTAGAGCAATCCGGCAGGTGGCCTCTGCTATTCCACATGCAAACTCAAGTTTGATCCCCCGGCTTGCATTGGCGACAATAACATCAGAAGAGCCGTTTCGCCGGGGCCTGCTTCGGTCGCTATGAGTGTATTCTCAGGGCGCTCAACAAGATTAAGTCAACAAAAAGGAGCCGTTGAGAGCTTCAGTAATCATCTTGCGGCAACATCGTGTGAAGTGTCAAGTTTCAAAACTACATACTCGGAACTCCGTACATTTGAGCTGTTTGAGCAGCTGCACCGAGAGGAGGTGCGGACCGAGCTTTTTCCGGCCCAGATGAATACATAATTCAGCCAATCACATTTCCTGGGCGCGCAAGGGCCCGATCGGCGCCAAGCAAACTGTCCTCAAGGGATCCAGGCACAGGGACAGATCCAACGTGGCAAGGCGACTTGGTTCGTCGTGAACAGCTCTACAACAACACATACCTGAGCTAGTAGCGAATCGTACGGCTCAGTGGCGGCGACAACGATGCGAATAGAGTAAAGCAGTCAAGATTTTCAAATACAGCTCAAAGACTTACATATTTTCCCCAAGCGGCGCGCCGTCATGGACAATTTCGAAAAGCGCGACCTCGACGAGGACAATTTTGGCGCAAAGGGCAGCGTTGTCGCCGCATTCGATGCCTTTCGTATGTTTGCTCTCTCACACAGATAACTCTACACTGTTTGCACAGAGAAGAGGAAGAGCTTCTACTGACTCGGCGTATTGTTGCATAGCCAAATCAAAACCACAATACGTGACCAGAACCGAAGGCGGAGGAAAATGGACCGTAGCCATGGCAGTAGTCTCGCTCTTCTTGCTTTGGGCTGAGCTGGCAAGTTGGTGGCGCGGATCCGAATCGCACACCTTTGCAGTCGAACAACGAATCGCGCACTCCATGCAGATCAACCTGGATGCCGTGGTCCTCATGAAGTGCGGTGACCTACATGTCAACGTGCAGGACGCCGCCGGCGACCTCATCCTGGCGGGTGCCAAGCTGCGAAAAGACGAGACGAGCTGGGCACAGTGGGTGAATCAAAAGGGCGTGCATAAGCTGGGAAGAGATAGTGAGGGCCGAATCGTCACAGGTGCTGGATGGGAGAGCCTCGACGACGAGGGTTTTGGGGAAGAGCACGTCCACGATATAGTGGCGCTAGGCAAGAAACGTGCCAAATGGGCCAAGACGCCCAGGGTCCGCGGCCCGCCTGATAGTTGCCGAATCTACGGAAGCCTGGAATTGAACAAGGTGCAGGGCGATTTTCATATCACGGCTAGAGGCCATGGCTACCGTAGCCAGGGTGGCCATCTGGACCACAACAGTAAGTTGCTCAGCAAATCTAACACGTTTCCTCCAACAAAATTCCTAGCAGGATACAATATCATTCTTCTCGCCTTCGATATTGTAAAAACTGACCTCGAGAACACAGGCTTCAACTTCTCCCATATCATCAACGAGCTTTCCTTTGGCGCGTACTACCCCTCTCTCGTCAACCCGCTCGACCACACCATCAACACTGCTGAAAACCACTTCCAAAAGTTCCAATACTACGTCTCCGTTGTGCCCACCCAGTACAGTGTCGGTTCGAGCACCATTGCCGCCAATCAATATGCCGTCACGGAGCAGACCAAGGTCGTGTCAGAGTACTCAGTGCCGGGCGTGTTTGTTAAATACGACATTGAACCCATTCAGCTATCCGTGGTAGAGAGTCGCGATGGTTTCTTCAAATTCTGCTTCAAGCTCATCAATGTGCTTTCGGGGGTGCTTGTTGCGGGGCATTGGGGCTTCACCTTGAGCGAGTGGTTCCGCGAGGTGCTGGGCAAGAGGAGGCGGCAAAGCGGTGGGGAGGGTTTCTTGGGCACGAAGCATGGTTTCGATGATTAAAAGGGGTCAATCGGGCTGGGCGATCAACATGGGGTGGACTTGAGAATGAGGAGGAGAAAATTTGGCATTGTTTTGTAGAAGGCTGCATTTGTATAGCAAAGGATATGGCGTTAAAAGGCATTTTAAATTGAGCGTTCTTTCTTTTCTTTGCTCTGGCTCTATCTCAACACAATGGACCTTTCTCTGCGTTTTAAATTATCTGTATGTAATCGATGACAGTGTACGAAGAAATGTTCATGATGTGGTATGCTGCGTGCATGTTCTTGTTCTGATTACGACGTACATATTGGACTTGTTCAGGGTGCTGCAGCTCATGAAACCCTCGAGAAGCAGTAAGTTGTAACTATCGAATGCTGTCCTCCTTCTCTCTCGTGTACTATGACCCTCGCCTTCCTTTGCGTCGAACCATTTCAGTGTCAACAGAACGAGACTTCATCTGCCTAAACCACATTCCCCTCCTCAACTTATTCCGATTCCTCACTACCCTACGAGGGCTTCATCTGGAAGTTGGACAATTGAGAGCTGTGGCTTTCACGATAGGCTTCCGTACACACCCTGGATATTTTCGCTCTCATGGCCAACAAACTCTCCTCGAAAGACTTGAGTACTCTTGCACGAGCGGTAGACTTCAACACTCACGCTCAAATTACCGATCTCGTGACAAACGACTCTCCTCGACACGCCGATTTATTGAGAAATTTGCAAAGACCGTGAGACAAGGTTTGTCGAAAACAGCCAAAAAGTACAATGTAGCAAGGAGCCGTCGTGGATCGCGTCATGAGCTGCAGAGCCGTTGCTAGCACTTTTCGTTCAAGATGTCGTCCTTGTCCTTTACCTTGAGAGGGAAAATGCTGAGAAGCGCTGCCAAAATTCCAGTTAGAACAACCACGTTGCCGCCGCTCGTACCTCGGGACTTATGGATGATTACTTGGACAGACTTGCGGCGGGGCAGGCGGGAGTGAATGTATCACAGTTGAAGGCACCAATGACTTCCAACTTCCTCTGGCTCGCTGAGCCCATGTCTGATGGTTTCTGATCATTATGACGCGGAACGGAATGTCCCAATTGCTGGAGCATCCGAGTACGAAAGGGGCCTCTGGCAGCCCGGTCTTTGAACAATGCATTCCGGGCGTACCTGTAGAAGGATTATCGCGGAACGATATACTTCGATTGGGAAAGTGATTCGAAGTCAATCAGGTATGGCTGATCCTGAAGAATGCTCCCGCGCAAATCAAGTTGTACAGCAGCCTCGCCACCGATTGCCTCAAATGTCCCCCCAACAGTAATCTCAAGATTCACGCTCGTAGATGGAGCTTCGAAGTTTCGACTGGTTCGTCGTGTAAGCGTTGGCTGGCGTGGGGCCAATGCCTGAAGTTCAAAAGGGTTCAAATGCGCAGCGTCGGGCTTGAAGTAGAAGTGCTCATCAATGCTCAGATCAGCGCGAATCTTCTTTCGGTCTGTGGCAATCTCCGATATCTCAAACATCATATAACGGCCCAGTAGTGATCCCTTTCTCGTTCTTATGTGTGAGGCAACATAATTTCTTGGCTGAAGATTTCTCATCTCGCAGCATAATGCAAGGTGATATGTTCTAAGTTGCAAGGTTGATGACCAACTCGGTCTGTCGTCGTGGCCACTTCCTCTTTCTTCAAAGTGAGAAAGGGGGCATAAGATCAAGGAACTCAATGCATTATGCGACTTTTATATGATGCCATAACCTTGAGTTTGACGTATTATCAAGAATGCTGGATCACTTATGAGAAGCAGCGGCAAAATCCGATACCTCTTTGGAAAGCTGCAGTCGTCCTAGATCTAAGATTCTGGCATTGCCGTTCCCACCTTACTGAGGCTACGAACATATCGTGCCTAGGTATTAGAAGGGCATATGCCACAATATGGCGTTCGATAGGATCACGGCGAATGTAGAAAGGCCAAGATTCTTGACTGTAGATTCTTCAGGTGAAGTAGACCGTTCAGCTTTGAAGCCCGGGTAATTCAATCCAGCCGTCTTGGGCAACCGGCATGCGAGGTTGCGGCGATTTTTCGGAGCGTTTCCCAACGCAGCAATCGGAATTGTCCGACGTGCCATATATAGATCATAATAAAGCTCGTGTCCATAGGTGCTCGGAGGAAAAGAAGACAGAGTAAGTGGGGGAAAAGGGACGCCGCAAGGCCACTTTTCAGGGTCTGTCGTAAAAATTTTGTTTGCCGTTGACACGTACATACTTGGTAGTCAGACTATAGAAGCGTTTGCAAATAAAGACCGCATATTCCGCAAATCAATAAGCCCCTTCGTTGGCCAATACTAATTAGTGGGTTTATTCCTGGCACGATGCTAGGTTTGAGTCACTTGACTTTACATTTATAAGCATCTCGCCACCCTTCGGCAAATGCGATACAGGTGCAAGTGTACCCGTGTTCCTGTTGCATGATGCATCACACATGCCTCGTGAGTCGTGGCTCGTCGGCTGCTCAGATATACAAAGAGAATCATGAACACTTGGCGTTGCATCTAGAGTGGCTGAGCACAAGGTATTACGCAGTCACATCTGCATATGCTTCAGCAAGCATCTGTCGGATCAATACGATGATGGAGCCGCTCGATGTTTGACGCTGGACCCTTCAAGCGACTAACCGCAGATTAGAAAATGGATCCTTATTCATACGGAGTACACACGAAATTCAACAGCATACATATCACTTGACGATGACCGATGGCACCACCGATCCGTCCCAGCAGTCCGGAGTCAAGTGCCGCCTTCATTGCCAGAACTGAGGGTAACGACGTCCACCTGGTCGATTTACACCTCGATGTCGATTCAATGGCCGGCACGCAGGGTATCGCTATCTTGTCTCTACTTCAGGTCGCTATCACTTCCGAATCTTCTCCAGATGCCCGGTAGCCGGAGCCGAGGGTGCGTGGGCTGTCATGCTTCGTATCACTGGTATGGTCGCTGAAGCGATGCGTCATTTAGCCGCGGCGAAAAAAAAAAAGGCGTCGGTAAATGTCAGTGCGTACTCAGTACTGTCTGAAGGCAGTGCCCATGACGGCGGATGTTCGAATAGCGGTGGATGAATCATGGTACTGACTTGGCCTTGTACTGGACTATGTAGCCGAACGGAATCTTAGAAGGCCCTGCTGGGAAGGATACTAACTGTCGAGACGCCGCAGTATGGGACTCTGTCAGTGTCGACGACTTGGGCGGGCGCGCTACTCCGTACAAACTGCAGCACCGAGGTGGCTGTACTACTCCGTATGTATCGTCATTGAGACTGAAGGGCACTGGCTAATTAGTGACTACCAGATACTCCGCACCTATGCTGTAGGATTTGGGTCGATAAGTAATCCGTAATAAAACGAGTTTCGGTAGAGCCACTGAGCCAGAGTCAGGGTTGAGGAGACGATACGGATAGTCCGAGGTCTGAGCGGAGCGGGAGACGAACCAGCGCTGTTTGGCACGAGGTGAAGGATCACTGGCGTCCATTGACGGGCACTTTGCCGAGATTTAGCTGTTGAGTACCTAGGTACACAATCCGTTTAGCTTCGGATATCGATCAAGGACCATCAAGGGTCGTTGACGGCTATCAAGGGTCTAGCTAGTAGCAACTACATACCTAGTCTTGGTTGCCGTCACGACTCACAAGTCACGACTGAGACGACTCAGCTGCCGTGCCATACCAGGTATGTACTGCAGTCTGCCATGCTCAATCAGGGCGTTCGTCGATGTATTGGCAACGATTACCTGTTTCTCGGGATGCATCATATGCAGAAGCAGAAGAAGTTAAGAACATCAGGCGATCAGCCGTTGTGCAGACTTGTTGCAACTTGCATGGAACAACTTGTGGGTGCAACCATAGGTTGCATGAGGAAAGTCGTGCCTCCGGTAACCGGTTGCCGTCGATTGGGTTAACGCGCCCAAGCCGAGGTCTGAGGTGGGCGTGAGCCAATGAACTGCGTCCCAGTTCCTCCGCAGTTTGGTTACAACTTATTACGGAGTACCAGGTACCTGGTACCTGGTATTTTAAAATCCTTGCAGGGAAGGTGCAGGCACGATTCACGAACATACGGAGTACGGTTTTCGACGCACATCACGCACGATACATTACAACCTCCTCGACCCGAATGGTTGCGCACACAGACGTATCAGCTCAATTTTGCATGTGAAGAGGCCACGCAGGAAGGATATTCCTGACACTACCTACCTACGCAAGGGTGTATACACCTTCCAGATGATGAGGTATGGAGAGCAATACATACACATAACCGGAGCTCATGCTTATAGCCACCCATCAATGTACATAGGTACCTGTGCAGCTCCGACCCCAGCCACGCAGAACCCCTGCTAAGTCCGATAAACATTTTTACCTACGGAGTAGGCACAGTATCTAGGTTTGTGTACCTACCTTGGAAGCGGCGTGCGGGCGGATATGTACTCCGTAGCTCAAAAGACGGACGCTGCGTACCCGTCCCGCTACGGCAACGACAGCGGCAACGACACCCTTCGTTCATCGAGATAAGCACATTTTTGGAAACGTCTTGATGGCTGCCTAGAGGCGCGGCGAACTTTTCGAGTGAGGATCTCGAAGCATCCGGTGCAAGATCTTGCCGGACGCGGATTTGGGAATGGCGTCAGTGAAAACGATTCCTCCTGTGAGTCTCTTGTAGGCCGAGAGTCGCTGATTCATGAAATCCATGATGGAAGCTGCCGTGACCGTGCCGTCTCTGGGCACGATGTGCGCTTGTGGATGCTCCTGGCCGTCTCTGTCTCTTCCTCAAAAAGATGCTGACATGTTAGAACTTAGAAGCTGAAGAGAAGGACAAATACCCCAGCGTGATACCGACAGCTTGGCACAAGGCCCGGGCCCCGGGGAGCAGATGAATGAGATGGAAACTGACCGAGTGACCCGAATCACGGCACAATCCTTGACACCCTCGTGCTCGAGCAGGTGGCCTTCCAGTTCCGAGGGCGCTACCTGAAACCCCTTGACCTTGATGAGCTCCTATTCGTACACAGTTCGCGTGAATGCGTTAGCCGATAATAAGGCACGAAGATGGAGGACCGGAGCAATAAACATTATCCACATGTTTAAACAAACCTTTTTCCGATTCACAACGGTCAATAGTCCGCTCTCGTCTATGGTTACAACGTCTCCGGTTTTCATCCAGCCATCTTCGGTCCATGCTTGCCGAGTGGCACTAGGGTTCTCGTAGTAACCCTTGAAAATGTTGGGACCCCGGATCACAGCCTCCCCCTCTTCATTGCATCCCACGGGCTGCCCATGGTCTCCGATGATCTTCATTTCCATGTTCGGAACCAGGTAACCGACCCCCCGGTAGGAAGGATCAAACTCGTCAGGAGCAAACAGGGTCACCGCCATGGTGGCCTCGGTCATTCCCCACCCCTGTCGGCTGCGAGCTTTGCCACCACTGAAGATCGTTTCCAGCTTCTTGGAGAGTTCTGGCTTGAGAGGAGCTGCTCCGCAGAAGAGAAATTTTACGCTCGAGAGGTCGTACCGAGCCAGCAGATCGCTTTTGGTCAGCATCACCACCACTGGCGGTGCGAGAAACAAATACGTGACACGGAATCTATGGATCGTGCCGAGGAACAGTCGCAGACTAAACTTTCGCATGACGACAGTGGTGCAGGGTCTGCGCAAGTTCATGATACAATAAACAATTAGGCCACCTGATTTGCTGCTTGTTAGATGTTGTTTTCTAAGTTTAGAGTTGTTGAGTCAAGTCGTGCTGACAAAGTTTATCGAATCTTTCTTTACGTACTCGCGTGATAGAAGGGCAAGAAAGCACAATGAACATTGTGGGCGGCATATCTCGCATCGGATGACCGCTTCTGGGCTACGCCGTCAAGGTGAAGCTGTTGTTCGGCGCTGGCGACTAGATTGCGGTGGGTGATCATACAAGCCTTGGGCCTTCCCGTTGTACCACTACTGAAATTGAGGACGGCGATTCTTTTCCCAAGTCGAACGAAGAAGAAGAAAGAGACATCGTCAGCTTGCCAATTCGGCTCTCTTCAAAATTGAAAAAGGGTAGATGTGACAATTGGCATTGCATACTTGTTGGCCAAAACCTCGCGGTCTTTCACCACCTCCCATGTGTAAGGCGCACATGCTAGCAAGTCGTGCATGCTGCGAAAACCATTCTCATCACCATCCTTGGCAGGTTGGTCACCGTTTTCGACAAGTACGATGCACGAACTCGGCAAGCCGACGGCTTTGACGGCCTGTAACGTCGAATTTAGCCGCTCGGAATCTGTAAAGATGCACCTAGCTCCCGAAATCTTAAGTTGGTCGGCCAACTCTGTGCGCAGCGGGTGTTAGTGAGTGACTCAGAACTGGAGCGATTCTTTGGATTCTTGGACACTACGATTGGCAATGCTACCTACTCCGTAGTTCCGGTCGTATTTACTCTTACTCACCGGTGGAAGTGTATCCGGGATTGGCGCCGGTAAAGACCCCTCCGGAACATATTGCCCCCAAGATGATGACCGGGTACCAAGTCTGCGGGAAAAACGAACGAAGGAAAAGAAGAAGCAAAGTCAGAAAAGCGGCCAGTGTCTGTGGTGGGATATGATGGCCGTCTACCTACCGAGTTCTCCGTGTATACCAGAACAACATCACCATTCTGCACATTACATTTCTCGCGGAGACCCCCTGCAAGCCTTTTGACACTCGACTCCAACTCAGGCCTACGAAGCCCCAATGTCGGCCTCTCCGCATCCACGAAGACGAAGGAGTCGGAGTCTACTCGTGGAGCATCTGTTGCTGAAATGACAGGTCAGTTGGACTCATGTCTCATTCCAAGCATGCGCATATTCTGCGGAATTGGGCTTGATCTCGATGCGTCATACCGAAAAGATAGGTCAAGACGTCCACATCAGGAATGTCAACTTGATATCGGGAAGAGAAGATCATATTTGCTATTTTCTGACAGCCCGAATTGGGTACTTCGCGTCCGTGCGGTACGGCCCCAAGGATCAAGAGCTCTCAACGGCGAGCAAAGGAGATAGTGTGGGGGTGTCGAGGATCCCGAATGGGGAAGGCGTGGAAGTACTCCGTATATGTAGATTGATGTTTTATCGGAGCAGACACCAATATGTGATTGACGCTTATGACTTAAGGCAGAAACGATTCAAGAGGGCTCAAGATTTGTTTGAATGAGGAGAAGGAACGATATACTCATGCAGCAACTTCTCGGTAGAGACAAAGCGTCAAGTCCATATATTTAAACGTTCACAGACTACAGTCCTGGCCAACCCGTCCAAGAGGGTCACTCGATCGACAAAGAAGAAAAAACCGGTAATGACGCTATTTCTTTGATTTCCCGATAATACGGAATGCCATATGAATAGACGGACAATGAACAAACTTTACAAGGAGGGAATAGGTAAGCCTGCTTGTTTGGGTTTACGGAGTATGTACCGTCTGACTGCCCAGTGCCGGCAGGTACCTACCTTCCGAGATAAACCTTGACACAAAGGGTGATCCGACCGATTAATACGGTACAAGCATGCACTATATACTCCCCGAAATGATCAGTACCTATCTGCGTCTTGAAAATCTACCTATTGGACTTCATCAAGATGAGTTCAGGGGTGAACTTATGTGCATACCGGGTGTCGAGTCACGGAAGGTCCCACGGGCATAGTATGTGATGGGGAATGTAGCGGCTTCTTCCGCTAACTGCCTATCAGGGTTTCTGTTGTCAGTACGGAGTAGGTAAGTTGCAACAATGATCGGGTTTGTTTTTGAGGGGATAGATGAGCTGAAAGATCGGCGCAAGCCGATAGAAGCTAACCAAACGGCCGAGTTTGAATACATACGGAGTACAGCTGGGCCATGAGAGAAGCGGAAAGTCTCTAGTCTACGATCGATCATCGTGCTTCTTTTTAGGGCAACAGTAACACTGGTGTTGGATACCCAAGCCTTGCCTGCCCACGGGGTAGTACTTGACAGAGAGACACCAATGACCATCATGGCATGCGTACTTGCGTATCAAGGAATGTATCGACCCAAGAAGGGCTGCAGGCAACTCATTTAAACCGCATATACTATGTATGTACACCGCGATTATTGTACAGAAATAGGGTTACATATCTCATTTCGACTTTGTTTCCCTGTCCTTGGGCTGCGCTCCGTCCGAAGCTGAGCTCTTCACCTCATTCGTTTCTTGTTCAGTTTACTGATCCAAAGGTTCCAACTCAAACAGCACTGTGAGTGAGGGTGGTACCATATGATGCTGCTTGATACATCGCCATCCGCCAGCCTCAAATACACCCTCCCAGTCTTCGACCGTTGGTAACGTGACGTCCATAAGCGCGTGGCCGAATTCGAAACCCAGAGTAAAGATGGGCACGTCATCCTCCTTGACGGCATGTCGTGTTTCAGCGCTATCCAGCAGGATTCGCATGGTGTCGCAAAGGAAGAATTTTTGCACTTTTGGGAAGGCCTTGCGCAGCATCTGCAGAGAGGCTATGCAATTGTCCCGTGGCCAAAAGTCATGTCCCATGAGGAATGATGTGATGATATCAACTTGAGCAAATTCGTCCCGGTATTCGAGTTTACGGGCATCGCCCACGGCAAAGGTAATCCGGTCGCCATACCCCCGCCTTTGGGCTTCAGCCCTGGCAACCTCAATTGCCGGGCCTGCGATATCGACGCCGATTGCGGTGCTATTGGGGAAGCGATGGAGGATTTGCATCAGTCGTTCGCCGCTGCCGCTGCCAAGATCCAGCAAGGATGTGAAGTTGCAGCCGCTTGATTCGACTGCGTCAAGGAATACTTTGTCTATGAACTGAGCATTGGCCTCACGACAGGCGTACGCGATGGCTGCCGAATCGCGGGTGTCTTGCAGCCCTTGCCTGTTTTCGTTTCGCAACACATATTGCATTCGCGTGAACAGACTGCCGGATCCGAGCGAGAGCCAATGAAACAGGCTTTTATTGCGATAAGCATCCTCCAAGAGTCTTCCAGGGATGGCGTTATTGCCTTCACGTTGCAGTACAGAAGCTGTGGCGAGGGCAGAAACGAGGCCGTGAGTCGATCTCTGGTCCAAGTTTTGTTCAGTCGCGAAGTCATTGATATTGACGCTTTTTAAAGTCCGGACTTTCTCCAACAAACCCACCTCCCACGCGGCACCGATACTACAAGCGGCGATGTAGGAGTTGAAGATTTGGGTGACCTCTTGCTGAGGTGACTTGGAGATAGTGTTCATCTTGTTTCTTGTTTTGGGGAGAAAGCAACAAATAGAGAAAGGGGGCCAGAGAGAAGATGGAACAATAATAGTGGTATGTAGGGACGGTTGTTTGGAGAGTACACACTCGACAGATGACTGATGAGATAGGTTCGAGTCTGGTATGGGATGTCTGAATAGGGGCCGTCCTTTCCTGGATACGGGAACAAGCGAATATCTATACCAACCTACCTACATATCAAGCTAAGTTAGGGCCTTCAACGGTCATCAATGATCAACCTCACAAGTCACAACCTCTTGGAGACACATGAGCGGTGAGGTCTGACTCCGAACGAGCCTAGGGAGGGTTCCATAATCCATAATCCATAATCCATGATCCAGAATGAAGTTGATACCTATACCTAATCAAATCATCCTTCGTTAGTGTTCTTAGTCTCGGCATTTGCTGACGCTTCGCTAGCAAAGTTCCGTCGTCGAAGTACATAGGTATGAATTGCGACGGTTCTGTTGATCACTTGCTGATCATATGGAGTCGGTGACAACATCAAACATCGCAGAGGCCCATCATAGTCCAGGATGAACAGGGTCCCGAACGTTCGAACGTCAGCAAGACGACACAGTCCTCACTTGCTATTCGCAGCTCGTGAGTCGTGACTCGTGAGTCGTTACCGAGGAAAGGCTGCACTACGGTTGTATCCACATACGTCACGAACTGCTGCATCGCCCGGCCTATGCCCTGGTTAATAAGCATCATAGGTACTCTGTTTAACTTTAGAATTAGGTAGATCATACATGAATATGACTACTGGTTAATGAAGTCGATGAATCTCTATATCGATTAGTATCAATGACGCGGCAGCTCACGTAAGAGAAACGGCCTTTGTTGTTTGCTCGCGTCTCCCTTCTACTAAATTCTTCTCTTTACGTGGCGACCTTCCAGAAAGGCCTCCTCAACTAAAATTGGTCGAAAACTCAAATAGATGGTATAGGATTCCAGAAGGGAATTCTGCCGTCATAAGTTTCACTCTTCGCCATGGTCTCGGTTGATCCTGGTCATTCAACATGGGGCGAACAAAACGTGTGAAATCCTCCATGACCAGGGTTGTGCCTGCAGGGTCGTTCAAACATGCTCCGTATGTATCCGTACATACATATATATGTACATACCTAGGTATGTATGTATGTATGTACCTCCTAGCCTCGACCTCGGAAGAAATGACCCCACGAATGAGAATCTCATTCTCAGCCTTGAAAACTACTCCGTAATAGACGATCTGAAGACTCGCTTAAGGTCACTGAAGGGGCTGCAATGAGGGATACATAGGTCTAACTACATAACTGGCGCAGTGCTAGAAGTACCGGCAATTTTCAAGTGACAAAAAGTTTTCGAACACTCCACATGCCACTCCAAGTCACGATCGTCGAGCAGGGGGGGGATGTACATACTCCGTAGCGTGTGACCTGAAGCGAGTCTTAAGACCGTCTAGGATGTAATGTATGTAGGGTCCAATATGATGAACGAAGCACAAGAAATCTCGACCCCGGAGAAAATGACCCCACACACCTAAGCAAATTTAAGCTTGAAGACTAGGGTCCAAGATAATGCACGAAGAGTGAGACCTTAGACGAGGCTAACAAGCGAACAAGACCGAGCGTTGTCTTGGGCCGAAGCAAAAAGTCGACGGACGAAACTGGAATAGAGGTATGTAGAGTGAGACGGAGGGATTTATTCTGTCGGCAGTTGTGAGGCGTCGAGGTTTGGCGACAAAGTAGCGCGGGAACTTTTCTCGACCCGTTTTTTTAATAATGTGTTGGGTAGGTTAGGTACATACTTGCTTGTATTATATGCCATGACGGGAAACTGGAAGACTACGGAATAATACTAAGGGAGAATTTTCGAGATTGAAGACGATACGGCTTAAGACAATGTATTATTGGCGTGCCAAAGTGCGGCAGAAACACTGCTCGGACCATGGGAACTTCTCAAGCGCATTTCGGAAAGATAAGGCCTGATCTGATTATTAGAAAGGCAAAGTCACTTGTTTCAATATTCATGGAAAGCCCTGTTAAATAGAGCCCAGATGAAGCCTTTATACTAGAGAGATTCCCTCTTTTTCCTCCTCATCTTTGCCATCATCCTTCATCCCTTATTCTTGTCCCATCTCGCCATTCTCTACGGACCTCTGATTGTCCAGCTTTCTCCCCACTTACTTACATTATGCCGTCTGCAATTTCTCCAAAGCAATCAACGTCCTGTTTGGCAACCACGGCCTGCGGCAAGTCCAAGGACAGCCTTGCGGGACATGTCAACGCACAAGACCAGGGTGTCCCTCCATACCGTGTCATTGATGGATGCTGCGTCTGGCACTGGACAGACAAACTATCCCCGGCCGAGGGCTGGATAGTCATCGATTCACCAGTGCCCACTGCCTCTGGTGGCGGTCTGTTTCTACATGAAAATGCCACGCTTGAGGAAGTCCGAGATGTAGCTCGTTCTATGAACGCCAAGCTCGCCGTATCGTCACAGCCTCAGATCGCCGGTGCCAAGGGCGGCGTTCGGTTTCCCCCACGGGACCCCCGCGCGGCGTCTGTCCTGGAGCGTTTCATTCGCGACAATGCAGGCGTGCTTTCCCAGTATTGGGGCACGGGAGGAGACATCAACACCGACCACGCCATCATCGACAAACACGCACGGGCATACTGTGCTCCCGGCACATCCACAGCTCTTGACGCTCTGCGTCACGCTCTTGGCTGCGTCGGCTCAACCCCCTCCGACATTCCGATCTTGCTACATGAGAGACTTGACGACGCGGGTTGGTCTCTCGAAGAGTTCTGTGTTGGCTATGTCATGGCCATCACACTCAAGGAGCTCCTGCTTCACTCGGATGCAAAGCTCATCGGGCAAGCCCGTCTCGTCATCCAGGGCTTTGGGTGTGTCGGTGCTACCTTTGCCCATGCAGTAAAGCAGCTGGGCCTCGGTCGTGTTGTGGCCATCTCCAGCCAGTACGGATTCCTCATCGATGACAAGGGTATCGACTGCGCCGCCATCGACGGAGCTCGTCGCCTGGCCATCAAGAACAACAGCGTCCAGGACTTCGATCCCAGAAGTCTGGAGGCCGGCCTTGGCCCGCGAGACCTGCAATCTGATCGATATACTACCCGCAAGGCCGGAACGACTGATGAGCAGCACCTGCACGCTTTTCTCACCGCAGCCAGGGCCGATGTCTTTGTTCCCTGTGCCCAGCGCTATGTCCTGACCCCCGATATCGTCCACACCTTGGCCAATGATACTTTTTCGCAGACCGCCTCCAATGCTCGCTTCATCCTAGCCGGCGCCAACAACGTCTTCAGCTCGCACTGGAGCAACGAAGACATGCTGTCTGAGCTCGACTCAGCATCAATCCGCATGCTACCTGAATGGGTCAGCAACTCCGGAACCGCAAACGTCTTCATGCGGGCCTGCAGTGGTCTTGCCCTCAAGGGCCATGGCAAGTCCAACCTTGAAGCCTCTGCCAACGACACCAAGTCCTTCATCAAGGCAGCCCTTTCCAAGATTGGCTACCAGGCGGGTACCAAGGCCATGTGGGCGGCTTGCTACGAGCTGGCTGCCTCTCGAAGGGCCATCGGGGCAGTCAACCTTCTCGGCGTCCAGCGTCTGTCTCACCTGACACTGCACACACGCAACGTCAAGCGCGCCGTTGAGACATTAACGCAAGTGTACAACGCCAAGTCCAACCAGAATGGCAGTCTCTTCCTCCTACCCGCCTTGGACGATCCCACAGTCAGTGTGGTGGAAGCCCCCGCAGACGCCTCGCCCGCTGATCTCGGCCTCTTCGCCCGCTTCTCCGTCTATAACCTGGCACGTGCTCGCGAGATTCTCAAAGCCGAGAAGGTCACCTTCGCGGAGCGAACCCTACCGGACGGCACTTCTGAGATTGTTCTCAATCGGGAAGAAGCCGGCTACCCCATGAGTCTCTGCCAGACACCCACTGAAGAGCTCTCACGGGATGGGTTCACTGCTTCAACCGGTGTGCTGAGTTCTGTTGCCAATGCAGCGCGCCACGTTGACCATTACGCCTCCATCATGCCGGACACAAGCAAGATCAAGATCTTCCATGAGCGTATGCTCGGTTTCACGCACCTTCGTACTTTTACCGTCAACGCCGGCTCGGCGCCCGATGGTCAAGATGATGGGTTGATGCACGTCATGGGCTTGCCCTGTGATGATCAACGAGTCAATATTCTCACAGAGGGGCTGAACTCACAGTCTGTGTTTTCCAAGTTACTCGCGCGCAACTGCGGATCATATGTCCACCATGTTGCCTTGAAGGTCGACGATGTTGACGCCGTCTTTTCCGAAGTCAGGAAACGGGGCTGGGGGACCACGGCGGAGGAGCCGAGTCTTGACTTGGCTACTGGTCTTCGCCAATTTTTCTTGAAGGAGGAGGAGGCGGGTTGTATTTTGGAGTTGATTGGGCATGGGAAGGTATCTACCGGTTCGGGGGATGAGTCAAACTCGTCTGGTGGCGCGTATGATGCTGTTCCGGAAGCGACTGATGGTGGATATTCTGGGCAAGGCGAATTTCGCACGGGCAACATTGTTGCTTTGGCTCAGTCGTTAGACACGGACGCCAACGGGATATAGTCTTTCTCTTTCCTTTTTGTTTTCTCTCTCTTTCTCTCTCTCTCTGCCTCTCTTCATCTTCCTTTCTGTCTTCGTCTTTCTATCTTTCTGTCTCTTGATGCGTGCGTGCGTGCGTATGGCTGGAATCGTTGAACGTTTGTGTTTGAGAAAGTTTGTAAACGTGTTGTCTGGCTGTGGGCTCGCTCTGAGAAGTTGCGTCTGAAGTCTTGCTTGGCAAGAAACATTGTATCTCTATCGTATGCCGCACAGTCTTTACCAGGAGCTGCAGAAACCAAACAAAGAACTGAGCGTTTTTCTCAATGAGAAGAAATGGAATACATAGTCTGTTCGTGTCGTGTGAAGGGTGGTGAGAAAATGAATCTGTTCGCTCGCCACCATATATATGTGTAGCGTCAGTCCAACAATCTGGACTCCTGGAGTCCTGGACTGCAGCTTACAAGGATCATTCATAACCTTGCGAGTCGCGTCTAGTGTTTTCAGCTCGGTACTACACTCAGCCAGTATCTGAAGGGGCAATTTGCATTAATATACCCCAGATGGTGGCCCACTTGGTTGTGTATACACACGACTCAATTGTACTTGAATGTCCACTCTTTCATGTCTGTCCAACACTTTTCTTTCCTCTTTTGTCCTCGGACCTCCCCCATTACTTCTCTGGTTCCGTCACCAGGACCCTCGTGTTAGTGTGACATCTTCTCATGCTTAATTTGACTTTCCGGTACGGAGTATCGAAATTAGACTATTGGTCCAACACGACTGTCAATCGTCATAGAGTTTGGTCGTGACGATATTTAGGATTCTGGATTAGTGATCAGAGATAGCTTCGGCATCGATCCTCAATCTCGCCATGCCCTCATCTCACAGCGAGACGGAATCGTTCGAAAGCTATCTGAAGACTTGTTTCGACGAGGGAATTGTGTCTTCCTTGGTCCTCATAGCAAAACGTCGCGATGGTGAAGCTGACCTTGCCCCCCCTTCCTCCCCTCTGCCTTCCTGTCAGTCAGTTTCTCACATATGTACATGGAATTTGTTAACCCAGCTCGGAAGTAGGATCCGGTATCCTTGACACATACATGGGTAGCCCATCGCGGGCCTTACCGGGCCAATGCCCCATCGACGACCAAACCATATTTACGCTCGCATCATGCACAAAGCTTGCCACCACCGTCGCGGCCCTGCAGCTCGTAGACAAGAAGCTCATCACACTCGACGAGGACGTCAGCCCGCTGCTTTCTGTCCTAGGACGGCAGCAGATCCTCGTGGGTTGGCAGGCTGACGGATCGCCCATCCTCCAGGAGCGTCGGAACCCCATTACCCTTCGTCAGCTCTTGACGCACTCTTCAGGGTGTGGCTATGATTTCTACCACCCGGACTTGAAGAGGTTTCGCCGCTACCAGGGGACAACGCCGGCGACGCAGAAAGAAAAAGTGACGGAATGGTTTGATCAGCCGCTCGTATTTGAACCGGGACAAGGCTGGGAGTATGGAGCCGGATTGGACTGGGCAGGCAAGCTAATTGAACAGATCAGCAGGATGAGCCTGGAGGACTACATGAGTCGGTACGTCTGGACGCCTCTGGAGGCGTCTAGCTATACCTTTTGGCCGGATGCTCCAGGATATACCCGCAAACTCGCTACTCTGGCAAAACGCGATCGCGCGACGGGCAAACTCGACGTCTCGCTCGAGGGGCTGAACTTGAATCGGAATGTCAAAGAGTGTTTCGGTGGCCACGGTGCCTACTGCAGCGCGGCGGACTACGCAGAGCTCATGTTTTCTCTTCTAGCAAATGATGAGCGTGTGCTTCAGCCTAGCTCCGTGGATCTGATGTTCGAGAACCAGTTGTCTCCAGAAAGCAAAGAGGCCTTGCAAGAAGTCATGAGAACGCGGGACCTCGCTGGAGGGGACTACTACGCGGGCGAGGTCTATAGCTGGGGTCTGGGATGACTGCTCGTCGAAGAGACGCATGACTCCAAAGCGCCGTATCACCGAGGACCGAAAACGCTGGCCTGGTGCAGCGCTTTGAATCATTACTGGGTTTGTGGTGTTCTTATGTCCTGAGCCATGCTCTTTTTTCGCCTTTATTCTGGTGCGTGTACTGACTGAAGTTCCTTGATTCCTCTATTAGTTCATCGATCGAAGCAAAGGGGTTTGCGGACTCCTCATGACGCATGTTGTTCCATCGCCGGATGCCAAGATCAAGCCACTCATACGCGCATTCCTGCAACACACGTATAGGGAAAACGCGCGTCCAGCAGTTTCTAGCTGTCTGTAATGCAAGATGCTCGCCTCGGCGTAGCTCAGCTCTTCAACAAAACCAGGCCCTGGCCACGCTATCAAAGAGCTCACAGAGTGCATATCCAAGGTTGATGTTATGAGGTAGGTAGATAGAGACACTAGATGATTCTTGTTCAACGTCTTTGCAGCATACGGAGTATGCAAGAGTTGGGGCCAAAGTATTTTTCAAGGTTCAGGGTTTTATACACGTTCGCATGAATGCCTCGCTAGCACAGAGGTATGAGGTATCTTCGCGCGCTCGCTCGGTACGAGAAAAAGATGCATGGCAAGGCGCAATCACCGCCACAGGTCGTCTACGTTCATAGCCAGTCCTACTTCGTCGCATCACCCGCGCAAGACCCGGAGCCGCTGCCGGCGTATGGCTTGCCCACGAGTCGGTCTCATGAGGTACGGTGTACATGCGGAGCATTCTACTCCGTATACAGGAGCTGCCGGCCAGATATAACAACGACGTCGGAATATTTCGCTCGAACCGCGGTACCCCTGTACATAGTCGCCGCACATATATCTACCCCTGTGGCCTCCATTTGAGAGCAGCAAAGTTGAGCCAGAGGTCGAGGTTGGTGCGACCACGGCACGGGAACGAGGTACATATGGACATACCGAGTTACATACTTGAAATCAGACCCTGGCCGTGAAACCCGGGTTTTAAGTGAAAATAAAAAGTGCCAGGGGCTTCACGCCGCCTTCCCACCTTCACTCCTCTACCGTAATCACGACTTCTTTTGCTCCATGCCGTCTGACGTGGCCGGCAGCTCCTGTATGGAATGCTCTGCATGTACCTCATGAGACCGACTTGTGGGCAAGCCATACGCGGGCGGCGGCTCCTGGTCTTGCGCGGGCGATGCGGCGAAGTAGGGCGGACTCTGAACGTAGACGACCTGTGGCGGTGAATGTGATTGCGCCTTGCCATGCATCTTTCTCTCGTACCGAGCGAGCGCGAAGATGGCCAAATGAGTGAGCCTAGCGGGTGTTGCTGTTAGAAGAACACATCATCACCATCGTCGTCGCCTTCGTCGTCATCAAGGTGCAACGCGCCCGAGGGGGAAAACAGGAACCACCCTTCACATACGTCGCCATTATGCCAAATCCAACGATGATGCGCAGATACTCCTCGCCCGCGCCGTTGTCAAAAAAAGCAAAGTAGTAGCCTGAGTCGTGAAAGTTCGCCAACGTAGCGATCAAGACACCCGAAATGGCGCTCAGACCCAAAAAGAGCAGCGTGTCGACAATCAGACAGGCTATGGGGTCGACGCCGGCATGCTCGCGCCGGAAACAGAAACAGCCAATGTCTACGCAGCTCCAGAGGAGTGCAACTATGGCCTGGGGATAGAGACTACTGTGTGAGCAGGCATGAATGTGGCGTGGAGTGTCGTGAAAAGACGCACTGGGGGTCCCATCATTATAAGGGGACCTAGGGTCCATTGAGAGTAGTAAAAGGCTGACAAGGAGATAATGGCTATGTTCATGGCGATGGAGATGAGACGCAGACTGAGTCTAGACCAGCGCGTGCTGGAGGATGCGGTGGGTGAAGAGAGGGTTTGCTGCGTCGGAGAGGCATGCTGCAGATGCTGATGTTGATGCTGATTCTGATGCTGACTCTGATGCTGACTCTGATGCTGTTGTTGATACATTTCGTAATGCTGTTGTTGTTGCTGCTGCTGGAGAGGGTAATTCTCCATCGTGGGCGTATGTATGATGCTCGCTTTCTTGCTCGCTTCCTTGGGACGCTCGACGTCCTCAAGCTGTGCAAATGACTCCTGATGCAATTATATACTATCAAGCCCAATTCATACAAGGCACACAAGGCATACTGGACTCAGCCCCCGTGTCCGGACTGCGTTCCTCGCACAGTATTCGCATCCGATTAGGCAAGTCGTGTAAGCACACGTGGAATGTCAGGTCCATTCCACCGTCAACCGACGAACACCATATGCGACGAGGCGAAACTCGACTTGTCAAGAAGGCGTTATACTGGTCAAGCCCCAAGGTGGATGAGATTGGAACAGGTGCGGCGTCGAGAAAGTCCCTCGTTGTGCACAGCGTGGTAGACGAGCTGGACTCGGGAATCGGGATTGGTGTATGTACGCGACTCATGGTTTCTGGACCGAGAATTGCCGAACGACGACATTGCTAAATAAGTTAACGGCCGAGCAAAGTGAACAACGGTTAACTTAAAATGTGTGGGGTTATTAGGGCGGAGGCGAAGCTGCAGTTATTCCAGATTTGGCGCAGGCCACGTGCTTCTCACATGCTCGGGCAGCTCGGCCCTGCTGGAGTCGAATTATGCGCTTCGTGCAGTCGTGCAGTGCAAGTCATCTCTTTCCGCATCGTTGTCGCGTAATCTCTGCGTACATACATAGGTACCTGTTGCCCGTCAGCTCGTTCACGACGACCTACATACCTATGTCCGATCTTGCTCCAGACGACAAGACCAGGACGTAAGAACTTAGAGGGCCTGGGGTCCTGTGCGAAACGAATGTTCGAGGCAGACTTGCGCAAATCTCCAAATCCCGGGGCCCACTTCAGACACCACGCGAAAATTCCCGCTCCATAGGGACCTAGGTACCTGGTACATAGCGGACACTGCCTAGGTACATAGGTACAGAGTCTCAGACACGTATCTTATGCCTTGTACAACACCGAGCAAAATAACAAGCCGTCGCGAATGGGAATTGGAGTACATACCTATGTGTAAGGCGTTACATAATTAGTAAACACTTGTCGACTTGGTACTTGATTGGTCTCCTGGTTGGTCACGAATCTACACAACTACATACATAGGTATCGCACAGAACATCATGATAGGTATGTATGTACTGTACATGGAATCGACGATATACGCAGACACACGACCCTACTCTGGCGAGCTTCAAGTCATGATTCTAGACCAAGTATGTAATTAAAAACCATGCTCTGGGCGTCCTTGACTGCAAAATACGACCTGAAGCGCGCCTCACGTCGTTGACGAAACGCCGATGCCATCAAGCTGTGTTTACTGTCAGCTGAGTCCCATCATTCATGTCACAGGTTAAGCTTATTGGACGGGAATCACGGCCCACGGTCCACGGGACGGTCGTTCTTTTGAACCGCGCGATACATGTACATATGTACATACATAATGTGCCCCCGTGAAATTCCGGCAGCGGGATTACTCCTTTTGGGCGTCGTCCTTGCAAGTTAAGAGAAGAGGCTGGGGAGGGTCCTTGACTTGCTCCGACATTCGTCGCATTTGCGCGGTGCGGTGCGGCGCGGACTTACTCAACTGTCCGCCACCCTTGTCGCCCACGACTTTCCCATTTCCTGGTAACCAATCCACGATCGTATTAATATGGGGCGTGAGACGAAGTACCTTGCAAGTTGCACCACCATGCACAATGCACTACAAACTACATCACCAAACCCTCCCTTTTGCTGACTGGCGCCTCGGAACTAAGGATGACCGAATACCTTGCGTTCCGCCATCGACGACGCGACTCTGTCATCCGCTAGTTAACTCCGATCGAGTGTGCCGTCGCCCGATCGATGCCGTTGGATTCCTAAGCAGGATGCCGTATTCAGATCTTGGGCTGTGTAGCCTATATGGCTACATATGTAGGTATTAGAGACGGACACGCACATGGAATCCATCATTGCCGTACCCAGCCCTTTCTTCAACAAATCCGCCCTTGCATCCACCCACATACACACCACCTGTTATCCGGAAGGCACAAAAAAGCAGTTTGAGGCCAGATCAGACGAGACGAGACGAGACGAGACGAGGTTACACGCGATCGATCAACCAGACCAATTCTACCAACAAAGAACCCGTGAAGAGAACGATAGGGCGGGACTTGCTCAATCAGACCAATCCAATCAGATCCGAAGCCGTGCCCCACACTACGCCATGGACACTCGTTACAGCGCACCATCGAGGGCGCCTCGCCACCAGGTACTACCTATCTATTCCACCTCGCAAGAGTTCACAATAGCGATCCACGGACTCGCTTGTTGTGTCTTGAAATCTTCACTCCTTCATTCCTATCCCCGTGCTAACAAACCATCCAGCAACCCCGCAGTCGCGACGAAAACCAAGAACGCGCCTACATCGCCGCCTCAAGACGCACAGACCGCAGCCTCGAAGCCCGCGTCCAATCCGCCCAGAAAGCCAGCGACCTACACCAGAAACGCACCGGCAAAGCCCTCCGCATCACTGAGCAAATCGTCTTCAACGATGAGACCTACGAAGAGGAAGACTCATGGATTCCTGCCTCGCGGTCCCTCCTCGGGCCGCAGCTACAGACCTCATCTGCGGATTTCAATTCCCGTGTAGAGGCCTTTCTGGAGCAGAAGCTCGTCATGTCGTCCCTCGTGGCGGGCACGCATCGCCAGCAGCAGACGCAACAGACACAGCGCTGGGGGGAGATTGATCGCCTCTTCGCAGAGTCGTTTCCTAATGCTGCGCAGACAGCGAGGCGGCTTGCTGAGGATATCGTCCCGCCGACACCGTCTGCGATGCTGGAGGAGGAACAGGGATCTATGGACGGCGCTCCGGGGAAGAACGCGGCGGAGGTGGCGGCTGTTCAGGATGTCCCTGTGAAGACGAGTCTACCGGTAGATTGGACGACTGAGGCGGCGGAGCCGGAGGCGGATGATCTGGCCGACCAGTCGATCTTTACGGCAGATTTGCCCCCCGAAGTGCTCATGTTTTTGGGGCAGGGGCAGGGCCAGGGCCAGAGCCACGGTGAGGAGCTGTTCGCATATGATGATTGCATCAAGACCGGGCAGGACGTGAGTGTTAGTGCGTTTGGCGACGTGCCGTCCTTTGGTTCGGGGATTGACAATTTCGAAGCGCCATCGGGTGTGATGCAATCTGATGAGTCGTCATGGAATGATGAATTGGATGCCTATATTGATTCGTCGGCGTGGCTGGACTTTTCCGCTTAGGGAGAGGAGTAGGCTTTTCCATGAGTTGTGGTTTTCTTTGACTATGCATGTTTTGCTGGTTTGCTGGTTTGCGGGTGCGATGCCTTGAACCTAGTGGCGTTTTCTTTTTGCGTTGAGGAGCATTGCGAGGGCGCTGCTGGTTTACAAGGGTTCTTTCTTTATTTTGCCATTAAGCGGTTCATTCTGTAATCTACACACACTACCTATATGAGGTACTTTCATCTAATTCTCCTGAACAGTCTCTCCCATCGACTTTTTGTGCATGTCCTGTTTGTCTGTCTGGTTCTCTTTCTTTCTTGCGTCACGTCTTTTATTTTCTCTCTCCCCTTGTCGTACTCTGGTCCCTGAACCCGGCATCGGTTGCTCCATGATTGCCAATTAGGCCAGGTACATCTCACATGAGCCGGGAGAGATAGTGGCAACGGCCGACGTTTGGGATTCCGAACTGACAAGGTTTCACTTCAACAGAGTAAAGGAATCAGCTCTATACGCCTCGCGCGGCCCGGTCATGTTAGCTTCCCCCCACCTCTGATGGAATGTCCAAAGGAGGCTGAGCGTGCTGACAGTCGACACGTGGCTTGGAGACGTCTTCAATCGCCACTCCTGATGAGATGTCCGAAGGCCCAAGGGGCTGAAGTGTAGATATCGGCCTTGTCCAAAATAGCGAGCTACGTGTTCACATTGTAGTCTACATTGCTTAATAGCAAGGTCTTAGGTCGATATTGAGAAACCATGCAATAGCCGATGGCCTAATAATCTGCTTGTAGCCAACATCTCCAGCTGCGGCAAGCCTGGCCTATATGCGGCATGCCTCGGCATGTTGTGCCAGACGTTGAAGGCACTCCAGAGTAAGATTAAAACGATACCCGTTTTACGTATAGTACATGAGAATGACACAGGTAAGACTCATAATCCCATAGGAGACCCACCAACGCTTTACTTGGCCTCCTTCGTGGCCTTTTCGACAATTTTCTTCCCCTTTTCTGACTGCTTCTCCAGAATCTTCTTAATCTCTTCAACGGTATCTTTGAACAACTTCTCACCCTCGTCCTTGTGCTTGTCGGCAATCTGGCCAATTTGCTGGAGTTTCTGCAAGATATCGCCACCCTGAGGCACCATTTTCAAGTATTTACCCAGGCCCAGATTGTCACCCGCATCCGATGCCATGTCCTTGCCTTTCTCGATCGTGTCTTGGACATACTTCTGCAGGTCTTCCATATCCCCGGACCGCAGCTTTTGGAAGAGCTCGTTCACGTTTGTATTCTTGAATACGTCGGCATTCTTCTCGATGAGGTCCTTAATTTTCGGGTTCTTTTCCAAGAATGGTTTGGCTGCTTCGATACCCTTTTTCCATGCCTCATCGCTGAGACCGCCGATCTGCTGCGCCTTCTCCTCGACCAGCTTGCGCACCTGGTCGAATTTCGCTGCGGAGCCCCCCTCAGCCATGATGATGTCCTTGACTTGAGAATATGTCTGATCAATCAACTTCATCGAGTCCGGGCTGTAGTTTTCGCCCATATCCTGGAGCTTCTCGACACCTCGGTTAATTGTGCCCTTGGCCCCCGGATGATTGTCGGCGACATCAGAGATGGCTTCCTTTCCGAGGCTGGCAATTTTCTTGGTCACGTCGGCCAGGACGTCGTATGCCTTCGAGGCTGTCGCCAAACTAAGATCAGATTTAGAGAGCTCCTTGAGCTGGTTATAGGCATCGCTGATGATTTTATCGGCTTCCTTCTGGTGGGTCTTGCGAACCGTCTCCCAGTCTTTGAATGCGGCATCCACGTAGCTCTTACCGCCGGGAATCCAAGCTGCGTATGAGTAGGCATACTGCTTGATCAAGTCCACTGCCTGATCGGCGTCGGGCGTGCTGCTCTGGAGCTTCTTCACCGCGGCTTCGTACGTCTTGCCGGCCTCAACGGCAGCCTTGTTGAGCTTTGATGCCGCGCGTCCAGCTGGGGTGAATGAGTAGATTCCGTATGCTATCGCCGTGCCCACCACTCCACCGACGGCGGCAGTCGCAAGGTGCGAAGCACTCACGCCTCCTCCGCTTACTGTTGACGTGGACTGAAAACGGTATTGCTGACGAGGGGCTCGGCGGACGAAGGATCGTGGTGCCGAGCGGCAAGCGACGAGGCGATTGCCAATTTGTCTCGACGAAAACATGGTGACGAGAATTGTGTCAAAGACTTTGAAGAAACGCGAGAGAGATTGAACGCGAGGTTCAAGGAAAGCTGATGGAGCACTTTATGAGCTCACTTTACAACTTCAGGGACGTCGGATGCGGTCATATGGAGCTTCGTACGCCGTAGGTAGTTGAGAAGGAGAACAGAGGGGCGCGTTGTCTCTGCCTTGAGTTTATATAGCACGTCGTACACAGTGCCGCGATTCGTCAATGCAAGTGAGAAACAGGTGGAACGTATAATCCGATTTCGATGAAATGATGACTTCATTTTGTAATTCGACAGGTGGCATGCGGTAGGCAGCTCCGGATAATGACGTCAGCGGCGGCACCTGGAGCCTTGGAGAGGTCACGGGAGTCGAAAACAGGTTAATAAAGCGTTGAGCCCTTTGAACTTGTACTGCATGCCGCATACCTCCCTACGTTGATGAAAAAGCGATGATCAGAGAAAGAACAAGTAACTGACGCACAGACGCACCTTCCCAAGGCATAAACTGCACGCGATGCTCGATGACTGTCTCCTACTTACGCCATCATCACTCGTCTACGGAGACTGCATGTTGGTATGCAAACTCCTTACAACTTTCATTTGAGTCTTGACAAGTTCTCAGTTGCATGTACTTGCCTGGAATGAATATGACAGGCAAACAACGTGATGCGATTGCATCAGATCGACAGTCGGGTGTCGCCCGCATGCAACATGCCCAACCCTAATTGAGTTTAGCACGATCGCTGGATCTAAAGACTAATAAGGCATACCTCCTGGCTATTAGGTAGGTTGTACATAGGTAGGTATGTATGTATGTATGTATGTACATACATAGCTACATACCTACCTCATAATGGTAGAGGTAGGTAGCCAGTGTCCACAATCGGGATTCGGAACCATCCGACTGGGGTCAAAGCAAGGCCCGGGGAGCTCTCGTTCTCGTTCCCGCGTTAGTCGCCGATAGACTGTTTCCAGCCCTCGGTCAACGGTCAACGGTTGATGGCCGATGATCGATAAGTCGAGGGCACATGGCAGGAGCCATCGCACCAAGTTGCGCCTTCTTCTAGAACTTGCAGTCCGATCTCCCGGGAATTGGTGAGGACAATCGGATTCCATAGGGGCATCGCGGTGCGGCTTGAAACGGACCTGAAATTATGACGATGATGCAGGGGCTTCGAGGCGTAGGTTATCGCCGATCAGAAGCACGAGGTGGCGCTCAAAGACAACTTAAGTTCCTGGTCTAATAAGGTGTCGGAGGATTAATGCTACATGTACGTACAACGTATTTAGATCCCGACCCGAACGAGCCTTACTTGAATGCTCGGCTCCTCCTTACATACCTATGCATTTACCTTAGGAGGTAGGTAGGTAGCTTCCTTCTCTGCGTCTCTCGATATGTATGTACGGGGCAGAGCAAGGATAAACAGAACTAACAGAAAATTGCCGAAAGTCTCCGACAACTTCCATGGGTCAATCTCTGTTGCAAACTATCCATCTCAGGTGATTGCGGCTCCGAGGCATGCGCTGGAACGGCAATTTTGATTAGGTTTGGTGACAACGGCATGGTTCAGGTCCCAAAAGTCGCATCAGCGAAGAGATCTGCGACTACCTAGGTAGTGATCACATAGGTAAGCTGAGACGTCGCTCTTGCTGTCGCATCGCTACCATGGGAACGGTATCGACATAGGTATCATGCATGCATGATCCAAGCGTGGACAATTCACGATTACATCCATCAACGGACGAACTTATGAACCCGAGGCCAGAAGAGTAGACAGAAGCCACTCCACGTTACATTCGAGATCGAAATATGTAGCGGAATAGCATGATCACATATGTAATGATACACTCCAGCATCTACACCGTACGTACCTACCTAATCTCTTGAGCCTTCACAGTGTGAGGCCCACACGCAGTCCACAAAGGGCAATACTCCGTACAAGTTATACAAGTTACACAACAGACATTATTAGCATGCATTGCTTCTATTTCATACGCGACGACATAATGAGCAAAGTAACATGTATTTCTACAGCACAACGGCATCCTTTCGCAACGCACGCCTCGTGGACCAATGTCACGACACGACTCACACACGCCGCTCAGGTTTCAACAAGTCCGTTGAATTGGCGGACCAGTGATGGTGTTTCGGATCATTCACCACCAGGACTATATAATAAGCCATTCATCCTGGCTTATTCAATCGCTCGACGACATAAGTACCGGGATATTATTGGGTGCCTCCATTCGGTGCAAGAGAAATTTCGCGAAGGCCGCGATGCCGGGGCCGACCGGCGACGGCGCGAATTTCTTCAGTAGGCAGGTAGTATTTTGATTCCTGAAATTTCGAATCGGTGCCCTATAAAGGTTGGATGGCCTCATGGGCGGAAACTATTCGGCATACATACCATAAACATGCACTGGGTTTGGGACTGGCTCGGTCACACGAATGTATAGGGTCGGCCCGGTGCATAACATTCAGAACGCAGCTTCTTCAAAGGCCTGGCTGACTGTTCACGAGTCGCACTACATCGGATACTTCGACAAGCTTCTTAGTCTTGCATTTCTATCTTCCATGTTTAGATAATGAGAAGGGAAGTCGAGGTTTGTGTTACAGAACACTAAAACGCTGAAAGACGTGGACGAACGAGTATACAAATGAAGAGTTACAGAAGCCACTATTGCTTTCTCAAAAAAGCCCTGACAGGCCGACACCATATCCCTCCTCATGCTGTCATATTATCATATTATCATAAAAAAGCTCTTCAATGACGGGCCAACTCTTAATCGCCCACGTCTCTTGAGGCCGACCCACTGCTTCCATCCATCATGCTCAGTCATGTTCGGCCAGACGTTAGAAATCGGGCGCGATATAGACGGCATGCCGTTTACATGTTGTATTTCTCTTCCAGGCGTAGATGTCCTTCTCGTCGGCGCGCAGATCGTATCTTGTGAGAGTTACGCGAGGCGTGGCCCCTTCATCTCCATCGGTCCAGAAGCTTTCCTGGCTGAAGGCTGACTGGGGGATGTATCGGTTGTTTGGTCGAACAACGTTGTTAGGACGAGATTTCGAATTGAGCTGTGTAGTACAGACGTGCAGGACTGGTCTTTTGTGAGACTTTATTTGTTTCTGATTGTCTTGCATTTTTTGTTGTCGTGGCTTCTGCTGCTGCTGCTGCTGTTGTTGTTGTTGTTGTTGTTGTTGTTGTTGTTGTCGTTGTTGTCGTTGTAGTTGTCTTTGCTGCTGCTGCTGTTCTTGCTGCTGCTGCTGCTGCTGCTGTCTTTGCTGTTGTTGTTGTTGTTGTTGCTGCTGCTGCTGCTGCTGTTGTTGTTCTTGTTGCTGTTTCTGCCGATGCTCTTTTTGCTGCTGTTGTATTTCCTCCGAGTCGTGGCGACGATATGATGGACGAAAAAGCCTGTCACTTGTGCCTGTAACTTGTAGAAGTCCCCTGTGATATTCGTCGAGATCGCCTTTTTTGTAGATGCCCCCTTCGTTCCAGGAGACGGGCCATGTGGCGTCATTACAATGCTTGCTGTTCCATGTCGTCTCGCTGGCCGAAGGAAGGCTGGCGGCTCTTGGTTTCGACAGCTGAACCTTGGTCGAGGCCATATCTTGTATGCGGTCTTGTGGCGTGCTCGTACGCTCGAATCTGTAGCCGGAGTTGTGTTGTATGGGAAGGCGATATCGGAACTCGTGCTCAAAGGGCAACGTCAAATCAATTTTACTGCTGCTGAGGGTCAAGGCTGACATGAAGTCGTGATTTCCATCGACGAGCAGTGCCATCTTGGCATGCGATGCTGAGTTTGACGATGATGCGGAGAACTAGAGTCTGGGTCCCTGGGATGACAACATCAAGGAGAACAAATGAGCAAATCCGAGAGCTGGCTTGGCCGTTGAAATAGGTCATGAAGAATGGGAACCAATTGTTTGTCTATGCCTGGAAAACGATGTTTATTCCTGGCTTCCCGCAAGCGTTGCAGTCTGCGCGAATGAGCGAGATGCGTGAAACACACTCACGTTCAAAGGCCCACCACCACCAAAGCTTCCTGGCCAGCAAACATGTGCAATATTGCCTCGAGATGTCCCATTCTCGCGTAGCGCCAGCGTTAGCCCTTTCAGGTCATGAGCTGCCGAAGCTCAGACGTTCCCACGAGTCCCTGTAGAGCAGTTCCATCCCGGTCCCCCGGCAAAGGCGAGCACATGGACGCAAATTGGACAGGCATTCGATCCGAAGCGTGGAGGCGTGGAAGCATGGAGGAAGACCTGACTCGCACGATGCAGAGTAGGCGGCCAATGACAGGGGCAAAATGCCGTTGCCGAGCATTTCAAGTTGCAACAAAGGCAGCAAAGGCGGCGAAGGCGGCGAAAGCGACGAGAAGCCGCTTTAGCGTCCAACTGCCGTGGGCCGAAGTGGCAGGCGCTACGCACAATCAACACCACCATTCCGCATGACGATTGCTCCTGCCGTAATTGCTAATGGCACTGCGCGTTTCGATAAGCGACGAGCGACAACCGTGATTGCACAAAGCGCGAGAGTAGCGCGGAGCCCAAGGCAACGTTGAAGCGACTACAACTCTGTGAGTCCATCGTCTCTCTCGAAACTGGCACAACTCTCCCGCTTCGTGCCTGGCGCTGGCTGAGTCGTCATATCGCGTCGATTCAACCTTGATACCTAGACCTGTACGGTCACTCGGTATGTACAGTGCGGCTCGGTGCAGAAGCCTAGTTTGGCTCTCTTTGTCCCCTGCGCAAGGCCTCGCACGCCTGCTGAGACTGCAGTCAAGTCCAGTCCGGTGGCCATTCCACGGTGAGGATGGAGACTCGAGAGGTCTTTGATGAAGTTTGAGATCACCTTTCCCAGGCTCCGTGTTTCTGACTCTCTCTTGCCAGAGCTTGGCTAGGTACGGAGTACATTCGTTTTGTGCCAACATTGAACACAAAGAGATGATCCACAAGGCAGGGATCGATAGAACGGGACTCTCGGCCGCCATCCACGAGACTAATAAATAGGCTAACGAGCCGTTGTCGGCTTCTCCCGCTAGGTACCTATGTATCAGGTAATGTCGGAAATACAAATTTTATGCACCACAAAGTTTCAACGTACATACGGAGTATATGTTGCACGAAAGAACTTGAGCGCGTTGTGCCATCCGCTCGCGAGGTGTGGGATAGGTACCTATTGCCAGTTCAGGCAATCGCACTTTTGCGTTCACCGCTGTCATCACATGCACCCATGCTGTGTGCGAAACAAGGGGTCTACCTATGCTGTCAATGGTCATGTCCCTGCTCCTCGTTGCACAAGTAGGTATCCTTGGTGCCTCACTGAGGTGATGCGACATGGATGATATCTAGGTACCTACTCCGTAATGGTCATCCAAATCGTGGATTGAAACCCACAACTTCATGAAGCGCTACACACGGATTGCTTCCCGGCGGCACTGGATTGCGTCGGATCCAGAAGGGAAATGAAGCAGATGTCGGACGACCGCACCAAAAAAAGTCAATGCTCGCGACGCCCAACATGAGTCTGTCATCATGTCATGGCGAGTAGGGAATAAGCTTTCACAACGAGACTCGATGGACCTGCTGAATTAACGCAGGTGTGATTACCACGGGTGTGAGAAACAAAAGGCTACCTACACATTTCATTTGTCCCGAACTCGGATTTGAGACAATCGGTCAACAACGTTACAAGGAGAACGCCCTAGGGTCTTGTAGCCGAGAACCAAGAAACCGGATGGGAGTTACATACTCCGTACCTAGCTGCGGGAATTCATTACATCTGTATCTCTTCTTCACGTGACCGCAGTCCTGTGCACATGCATGGAAGACCAGGGCTCAATGTAGCGAGATGTTTCAGGGTGACACGACTCCCGTACGTGTACGTCACGGCGATTGTAGGGATCAAGATACCTACTCTGTAAACTCGGCAAATAGATGCTGTGGGGTATGTAATGAGATAACTGTGGCGACACATGGAGACGGGCTTTCTTCCAAAGGAGTCCGCAAAAAGAGCAGCGATGACCAAGAAGACGCGGAGATAGGAAGAAAAGAGGAATATTGGTGCGAATGCCAATCAAGACCAAGTTGCCGCCTTGCTGGACTCAACAAGAAAAACATGAGCCGCAGTTCAAAGTTGGCGATGCCGGGATATTGGAATACCATTTTGGGAGCCCGAAAGAATCAGCATCATGTTACGCCCACTAACATCATCATCGTTCGATCTTTCGCACAGAATTACTTCCGAAATCCACATCAAAAAAATTTGCCTCACTGTGTAAGGCCTACGCACTTTTTACGATTCGCTTGCCTCGTCGCGCGAGACTGTGAGACAGGGCTCATGCTTCCGAAGAAATTCTCTCTGGTGGTGTTGTTGCCACATATTGGGGTAAAACCATGGATCTTGACAGTAATACCTATGCATACGCCGAGATTCTCTCGCTCCGAATGTTTTCGGGCTATGTACAGATTACGGCCGTCATAGAATGCGGGACGACAAGGAACTAGATTCCGTTATATTGCTGGTTTGCCGTGCATCCCCACGGAGTGGAAACTTGTAATAACAAGACGAAAATTGGGTATAATAAGCAAGGGGTCTCTCAGAAACACGGACTTGACCAGCGCCGTGCACCGGCAGTTCCAATCTACTTTCCACGTACCGGGACGTCGGCTCGGCGCGATGAACATTATTCCCATGACTTGGTCGTGGCTTTCTGCCTTCTATTATTTCTTCCTCTCTTCTCTTCATCTTTTCTTTTTTTTCCCAATCTTCCTGACGTAGTCGTCACTGAGATTTGCCTTGCGTCATCGAGGATCATACCGTATACGTGTCATGGAAATGAGATGGGGTAAAGGAATGAGCTTCAAATGGCAGTAGGCGCATCGGTGATCGACTCAGCACCGATATGCAACAAGCTTCCCCGGGATCCGGCGTCCGCATCGCTAGATCGTCAATAAAAGAAACACAGAGGCCTTTGTCAGCATATTCGGAAGCCTACGAGAAGCCACTTGACTCGATTGTAATTTGTGTCGTGTTCTCATGTCACAAGATTCACGGTGTCCATATGGCGGATGGAAACGTCCCACCTAAAAGGAGCAAAGAAGCGTCACTGACGCTCACGAGTCACTACAGGGCCGAGATGTCGGCCGTCTTACAGCACGAGCTCCGCTCAGTATTCGCCTGAATTCACATCATCCGATCTTACATATTGCATCCTTGCCGTTTGGGCTGCTCTGCGAGTGGGACCCCACGACTTAATTCCCGATCGTCCCATTAGACTCCCAAATGCGACCATACACAAACATGTTCGCATCATGTAGGTTTGGTTCCTGCAATACTTGGTGCAGGGTCAAACAAATTGAGACATTATGTATAGGGAACTTATATGCGTAGGTACAACTACAGAGTATGAGAGGCACATATACCAGGTAGGTTCCTGTGGCTCTTCTCGGCGCATCGACTCCACCCACCTTCCTTGCCGGCATCACGTATATCTCGCGGACAAAACGGCGGTGCGGCGATGAATTGAGATTCTGTCTCGGTGCGCTATTGCGTCGCAAGGGATTAAAAACCTGCAACTCACGAGTCTGCTTTTGTCGCAGGAGGGCGGACTGACCGCGATGAGGAAGTCAGAACCGCGACCCCTGATTCGGTAAAACGCTTTATTCTTCGTGGTTGCAAATAGGTACACGCACACATACCTACCTACGGAGTATGTACATACATACCTAGATTGCTGCTCTTTCCCCGGAGTCTACATACCAGGTTTCCCCACGTAGTTGCCCCCGTGAGGACTCGAGAGCCGAGCACGCCGCGTCTGACACACAGTCTGACACAGTTCGACAACTACCTAGGTACTATGTATGTACATGAAGAAATTGCGAAAAAGTCTATTACCGGCCAGGCATTGTGCGGTGTGTTTCACCCGGGCCGTTTCACAACACCAGATCTGCAGTGAGGGTGCAATTCCGACCTGGGAAACGTGTCTTTGGCACGAATTTGTTCATCAACATAATTGTTCCATGGGTCGAGTATTTCATTCGGAATATTTTTATACTTTCTCCTCTTCTTTCTCTCATTTCCTCTCACTCTCTCGCATTCGTTTGCCATCACCGACGTCATGATCGAGTAACTGAGTGAACGAGTCGCCGCACCTTCATGGCTCCGTCGACGCAAAACACAACATAAACCGGGCCATCAAGGGTGATAAAGCACAGGATAGCTTGCCTCATACATATACGACCATAGCCGTTAGAGAAATCAGCATCCCGTCTGATCTCCCGTGGTAATTTGATGAGCGCTGGATTAGTATTTGGGTCTGTGACGACCAGAAAATACCCGGTATTGTATGTATGTTGCTTACATGTCCAATTCTTTTTCTTTTTCGGTGAGCGAAATGACTCTTTTCTGTGCTTTCTGCATCTCTTTTTCATTGGGGGAAGGGCATGATGGCGTGAGTTCAAAATTGGTGGGTAAATTTGGTTGGCGATTTTGCCTAGAACATGGGGAACGGGAACGCGGGAGACGCGGAAGATGCGGATGCACGGGCAGCGCGGGTTCCAACGGTACACCAGACCAGGGATAACCAGGTATAGAAAATTACATGTGTCCTGGTTACCTATGTAACACTTTTATAGGACGGACGGACGAACATATCAATTGAAGGCATTCCTTGCGCGCCCATTTCCCTCATCCGACGTACGAGACGCCTCACGTCGGTGGGTGATGATCAGCATTCGGAATCCAGCAAACGAGCACACACAGCAAGAAGTGAGGCATCCTGGCAGCCCACAAAAGTGGTCATGATGAGTACTGACATACACCTTGGATGTGTATCTTCGCTCTGTCCAGAGACAGAATATGTTAGATGCAAGGCGTGATCTAGTTATAATACAACATGAACAAGAATCGCGCATCGCTGGATTGCAAACTCGAATAAAGAGGCCTGAGTAGGTAGTCAAGCGAGTAAGTAGAATGCTAAGACTGTGCGGAGGAAAAGAAAGGGAAAAACAACGTAAGTAGCGCGTGTACGACAAGTGTCCAAGGTGCGCTACAACGAACAAACAAACAAATAAACAAGAGGCAGCCCATCACCTCCGCCACGTCTTCTCAATCAAGACACGACATCCTAACACACCCCTATGCCCTCTGCTTAGGCATCTTCCTCTCCTCCATCGCCTCAATATCCTTCTTCTTATGGAAATGAGGCGCCAACTCCGCCAGCCACTTCGTCTCAATAGGAATCACTCCCCTCATATACTCCTTCGTCGTCTGCACAAGCTCAAAGTAAATCACCATCTTCTCCGGCGGATCAACCGCCATAAGCACACTACTCGGATGCACCCAGACCGTCGTATTATTCTTGACAGTGCGATAACTATCCCCACTGCGCTGCAAACGCGCCGCATTCGGGAAAAACCCCGCCGTGATGGCACGCTTAATCGGCCGTAGATTCGAAGCTCCGCACGTCGAAGGCGCGACTTCAACACGCTCGCAAAGCTTGGCTAACTGATCACGCACATCACGCGCGCGCGTCAACGAACGTTGCTGCAGGAAATTCTCCCGTGCCCACACGGGGGAGAAGTCACTATCGACCCATTGATTCCAGATATTCAGCAATGTGACGTGATCGCCACCGTCCTTGACCGTGAAGCGATTGCGGGCGCTGTCAGCATGGATCTTCTTGTCCTTGGGGCGGAAGAATAGTGCAGAGGCTTCTCCGAGCATGGATACAATGGAGAGGACTTCCTCGACGCAGCCTTCCTTGTCGGCGGCCAGGACTGCCTTGGCGAGCATGGGATCGGTGGGGAACTCGGCCATCTGGCGACCCATCTTGGTGAGTTCGCCTTTGTGGTTGAGGCCCTGGAGGGCGAAGAGTTGGTTTAGGGCGCCGATCAGAGCCTCGGTGGGTGGGGGGTCCATGAACTCAAACTCGAGGAGGTCGTTGATGCCTAATGATTTGAGTTGTAGGACTACGCCGTTGAGATTTGTGCGCTGGATTTCTGGGGTGGTGGACTCGTCCATCTCGTTCATGTAGGCGAATTTGGTGTATAGTCGGAAACATTTGCCTGGACCGACGCGCCCGGCGCGGCCACTGCGCTGGTTGGCTGAGGCACGGGAACAGGGCACCACGACGAGGTTTGACATGCCCGTGGCGGGGTTGTAGATATTTTCCTTGACGTAGCCCGGGTCGATCACGTAGACGATGCCATCGATGGTCAAGCTCGTTTCGGCAATGTTGGTTGCCAATACGACCTTGCGAGCGCCGTTGGGGGTGGGCTCGAAGATCTTGGCCTGAAGGTCAGAGGGCAGGTTGGCGTAAATGGGACACACAACCAGCTCCTTGACGCGGCTGCCGAGCTTCCTCGCCGTTTCCGTGATTTCCAGTTCCGCCGCTTCAATCTCGTCCTGGCCTGTAAGGAAGATGAGAATGTCGCCCTTAGGCTGCGTAGTGTGGATCTGGAAGACGGTGGTGATGGCAGCGGCCAGATAGTTGGCCTCGGGAGCGGGCGTGTAGTAAATGTCGACCGGGTATCGCCGGCCGGGGATATTGAAAATGGGCGCGTCGTCGAAATAATGCGCAAACTTGGTGGCGTTCATCGTGGCAGACGAGATGAGAAGTTTCAGGTCCTTCCTGTCCCGGGCCAGATCCTTGATGAGCGCCAGCAATATATCCGTATGCACCGTCCGCTCGTGCGCCTCGTCAATCATGAGCGCCGAGTAGCCCGCCAGATCTGGCTCCGTCATGAACTCGCGCAGCAACATGCCATCCGTCATGTACTTGAGCACAGTCTTGTCGCTTGTGCAGTCTTCGAATCGAATCGAATAGCCGACCTCGTTTCCCACCTTGACGCCAACTTCCTCGGCCACACGTGCGGCAACGCTCATGGCCGCCACTCGTCGGGGCTGCGTGCATCCGACCTTCATTCCATTCTTGGTATAGCCGGCCTCGTGAAGATATTGCGGCAGCTGCGTGGTTTTGCCGCTCCCTGTTTCTCCCACAATGACCAATATCTGGTACTGCTCCAGCGCTTCCAGAAACGAGTCCCGGTACTGATAGATGGGCAGGCTTTTGCGCGTTTCCTGTATGGAGAGGGCCTTTTTTTCTGCCGCATCAATCTGCGCATCGAGAAATATTTGCTCCTTCGTCTTGCCCTCACCCGCCAGCCGCGTATCCAGAGTCCATTGGATGTATTGCTCATCGTCCATGACGTAGCTATAGTCCTCGTTGTTGTCCATCTCAGGCCGCTGGATCTGAGCCTTCGCTTTCGCTGTCTGTTCCAGCTCCCATTCCTCGTGTTCCGTGACGAACTTCTCCTGTCCGTATTCGTCCTTTTCGACATATCTTTTGTATAAAGCTTCCTCCTTCTTTTTCCTGTCTAGTTTTCCCTTTTCGGTTATGTAGTCCTCGGGCATGTAGTATCCGTCGCGATGGTCATCAATCTTGAGTCGTTCTTCGGCAAGTCGCAAGATTTCTCGGTTCTTCGCAAACTCGGCCTTTTCCCTCTCCGATAGTCGAGCACCGCTGCGCAGTTCTGCTGTCTCCTCGGCGACTTGCTTCCGCAGCAAAACCAGCCGTTCCGTCTCTCGCTTTTTCAAGTACTCCTGCCGTGACCTTTCTCGTAAATCCGGCAGCGCGGCATCCCGGGCAGCCGCATCCTCGGCGAGTTTTCTCCTCGATGAGTCGCCATCTCTCTGGTTCTTTTTCGACTTTCCGTCGTCCTTTTCCTTGAGTCGTTTGGCAAAGGCTTCTCGCTCTTCAATGTCCCGCCGCCTTGCGAGCTCCTCCTTTGCTTCATCAGACAAATTCGCCTCATTTTCGTCGTCGCGCATACGCTCGTCGTGAGATAGTTTTATGCGCTTGTTCGCAGAGGCCTCGAAGTCTGGTCTGTCGTCGTGCGTTGAGGCGCCGGCATCGTCAGACACAGGTTCCTCGTCCGCCCACCGGTCGTCGGAGTGGGCTTCGGCATCGCGCCGACGGTAGTGTTTTGAGCTCCTGCTATGGGAAGAGGGGCCTGGAGAATGTGATCGACTGCGCTTGCGGCGTGATTGGGAGTGGCGAGAAGAGGACTTGCCTTGTCCATCGCCGTCGCCGTCGTGATCCCGGTGTCGGTGTCGGCGCTTTTGCTTCTTTTCCTTGACTACCTTTTGGGGACCGACTTCCTCATCTCCCATAGGCACAAACGCATATCGTTTAGAGCTCATGGTGAGAGCTAGTAGACAAGATCAGAGGAATCTGCACGATCAATGGTTGCGACCTGCAGCCCAAAGAATCTTGATCAATCGCGCTGGACGCTCTCCACCTTATAATAGGTAAGCCGGCGCCAGGCTTCATTCACTGTTCAGAAGTTCAGCCCCTGCTTGTTCTCTGCGGGGCGAATGGGGCGAATTTGTGATACGGGAGCCAATTACACAAGGCGCAAGGTCCCGGGTACGCCATTCCCAGAACGGCAACCAGCAAGGGTCTGTCTGGAACAAGAACAAACAGAACAGCTTGTCAACTCGCTGCATGTGGACCATGTATTTCATCACTCGCGGCGCAACATCTTCTGCCATCTTCTGCTCGACACAACTCACCAGATAGCCCGTCGCTTGCTCTCTGCAGCGCGTCTCGGGAGCGGCCACTCGTTTCGACAGGATATCTCGAGCATTGGCTGCATTCTTGGAGGAATCCCCTTGACTGGGGCCAACCGCGACCATGTTACTTCGCTGCGTCACCCTCTTCCTCCTGCTGGCGTTAGTACAGCTTGTACTTTGCGCCGAGGACTACTACAACGTACGAACTGTTCTTCCAGCGCTCCTTGCTCCTCGCAGACCTCACATCTGACTTTTCATACTTGCCAATAGGTTCTTGGTGTTAGCAAGGAAGCGACGGACAAGCAACTCAAGTCGGCATATCGCAAGCTGTCCAAGAAATATCATCCAGACAAGAATCCGTATGCGTTCCTTTCTGTCGCGAATGCCCTCCCTACTGAGTTAATCTCGCTAACTCTACATAAGAGGCGATGAAACAGCAAAAGAACATTTTGTACAAGTATCGGAGGCCTACGATGTTCTCAGCGATGCCGAGATGCGCAAAGTCTACGACCGGTACGGGCACGATGGCGTGAAACAACACAAAAACGGCGGCGGCGGTGGTGGTGGTCATGACCCCTTTGACCTGTTCAGTAAATTCTTTGGCGGCCATGGCCACTTTGGCAGATCACCCGAGGAGCCACGTGGTCACAATGTGGAAGTCAAAGTGGCCATCTCACTACGCGACTTCTACAATGGCGCCATGACCGAGTTCCAATGGGAGCGACAACATATCTGCGAGCACTGCGAGGGTACGGGTAGCGCTGACGGACATGTCGAGACGTGCTCAACGTGTGGCGGGCACGGATTCCGAATCGTCAAGCAACAGTTGGCCCCTGGTATGTTCCAACAGATGCAAATGAGGTGCGACGTTTGCGGCGGGCGCGGCAAGAGCATCAAGCACAAGTGTCCGGTCTGTCGAGGCCAGCGAGTGGAGCGGAAACCCACCAAAGTGAGCCTCAAGGTCGAGCGTGGCGCTGGGCAGAACTCGAGGATAGTATACGAGAATGAAGCAGATGAGAGTCCTGACTGGATTGCTGGAGATCTCATCGTCACATTTGTGGAGAAGACTCCTTCTCCTGAAGACAATCCCGAGGGCGTGGACGGCATCTACTTCCGTCGTAAAGGCGATGACTTGTACTGGACAGAAGTCTTGTCGCTCCGCGAGGCGTGGATGGGAGACTGGAGCCGGAATCTCACCCATCTCGACTCTCACGTTGTGCGTCTTGGTCGACCACGCGGTCAGATCGTACAGAGCGGCCAGGTGGAAACGATTGTAGGCGAGGGCATGCCCAAGTGGCACGAGGAGGGTGACAGTGTGTACCACAAGTATGAGTTTGGAAACCTATACGTGACATATGAAGTCGTCCTTCCTGATCAAATGGACAAGAAGATGGAGACGGAGTTTTGGGATCTATGGGAGAAGTGGCGCGCCAAGAAGGGAGTCGATCTACAAAAGGACAGCGGGCGGCCGGATACACCACCAGCAGCACCAGTGCGAGACGAGTTGTAATTAATGCATGAGCCGATTGTACCTTTATAGGAGCGGAATGGGAAGAAAGTGGAATCATCAGAGGCCAGGAATGGCAATGGAAGCGCATAAGTAGGTACATATAGATGAGAGCTAACCGTGTCAACGCCATTACACGTATACAACCCAGTAAGTTGCTTCCAGATTGTGGTCCTTGAATTAATAATTCCATGTGCCATCGTGCATCTTCCCACACAAGTCGCACATAAATATAAGTTCGTCTTACGGTAGCTAGATTTGCGCGTCAGGCATGTCTCCTGGGCTTGCATCTTGGCTCAACCCCTTGCTCAGCACGGCATGAACAGCACCAACTTTTCCCGACGACTCTTCCTCCTTATCTGCCTCGGTACCTATCAATTGATACTGCTCTGCTTTTGGCTTAGCTCTGCCGTCCTACCGCGCCTCCGTGCGCTTGTTTAATGTTAGCCGTTGTGGAATGTATGTACATAGATAGCCTGTAGATTTTGCATTGATGAGTCAGTGATCAGATGAGGCCAAGGGGGCCCATGACTCTAATGACTTCCCGATGTAAATCTCTTATGTACTTTGAAGAAAGTTCTCTCCATGATCATGTAAAAGTTGAACATGAAAAGTGCCTTTGTGAAGCCTGCGCTGGGACCCCAAGTACTACCATGATAGTACCATCGCGCCATGCCATGGAAGACTACCTAATCTTTCTGGCCATACGGACGAAGGTTCCGCCAGAAGCCTTCCATTGACATTCTGGACACGCTCTTACCGAAATCTTCACGAAGCAAAGAAGTCTGGCATCGAAAGATATTCTGTCTTGGCAATTGTAGCTGAGGTCTTGGATCTTGACCACCAGTAGTTTCTGTGTTCTTGTCTTTTAGAGGCTCCGTCTGGTTCCTGTGGACAATACATTCTCTTGATACAACCGAATGCTTACGGAGTATAAGTTGGGGTCGATCTGACTTGTTGTTTTGGTTCTTTTTGAGGTGTGTGACGTGTTTCGAGCGCGATGTACCGTTCGCGTGTCACATGCTGTCGTGAAGAAGCTTTATGGCTCGCATCGTCGTATATGAGTAAAGTCCACTGCGCAGTTGTTATCTTTAGCCATGAGACGACGTCTTTGCCTCTTGATGCCCTCAGCGCGTTCGTACCTGCCATGACTCTTCGGAGCTTACTTGGTCGTGGCCTCGGCCTTGTCAGATCTAAACAAGGGAGCAACTTAAAGTGTAAACGAGGCGCTATTGGGTTGTATCGGCCCCTACGAGGATGTCGCGCAGCAGCGAAAAAAACCTTACCATTCCTCTTGTGAATTGCTTGCTCCGTCATTACGCAACGTACCTCTCCGGGTAACATCTCGACGATGAAGAAGGCCTCGGGTGAAAGAAAAGTATCTCAGTAGATTAATCGCACTTATGATGGAATATGGATATAGTCACCGCCATCTTCACTTCTACATCTCCCCTCCCTCTTCCCAACACCACCACCCTCGTCATTATCATCATCATCATGATCGTCGTCATAATCATCAATGCCGCAAGATCCCGCTCCCAGCTCCTCTTCGCAGCGCCCTCCCTGACCCATCCATCTCAGACAGCAGCCCCGACCCTAACACATCACCCAACACCCCCATCCAGCTCCTCTGACCCTCCAGCGCGCTCGTCACCTTCTCTACGAGCTGGTCTATAGCCTCGCCATCCGTACCACTGACCTGCCATGCTCCCTGAACGTCCCAACTTCCCGGCCGCTGGCATTGCCGATGGAACGTGCCCTGCCTGGTAGCCCCTCTGTTGTGGCTTGAATGTCGTGCATCAAGCGGTCTGCCCAGGTCGTCGAATCGGTCCGGTAGATCTTCAGTATCCTCTCCCGAAGTTGATGCAGAGTCATCCTGGGAATATTTTTGGCGGCGGGTCAAGAGACGAGAAGACCTCGGATCGGGGCGCCCGTCTCTGTTGTCAGTCGAGTAGTCGTCGTGATCGTCATCCCAATCGTTCTGAGGCCGTGTTGTATCTTCCGACGCCTCAGCTTGTGCCCTGCGATGCCTTTCCATCGTCTGCGCACTCTTTGGCGAGAGGGGAATGAAAACTACTGACTTGGAGGCCGTGTTCGAATCCGATCTACCGCGGGAGCGATATGGCCAGTCTATATTATCTGGATATTGGCGAAGAGAGGGGAAAAGTCAGCTCCGTGTGTCTTTTGTAGCTTTCGACGTACTGCTCGCTCCTTACTGCCAGGGTCTCGTGGACGCACCATTTCCTTCTTCTCTTTCTCTTATAGGAGGTGTCTGGCTTCGGATTTGTTCACTCACATGGTCTGGTGGCGGTCGGTGCCCACCAGTCGGAGGCGGACCAGCCGGTGGCGGAGGTGGTCCGGGAGATGTAGCAGGCGGTCTAGGTGGATAGTCGGCTGGTCTGAAGCCTGCTTCAGACGGCATAGGTGGCGGTCCGGCCGGCGGCGGCGGTGGTGGCGGTGCGTATCCTGTGTAGTCTTGCGGGACGTATGGTTGGAATTCAGCACTACTCATGGGACGGCCGCCCTGCCCGCCGGGATAAGAGGTATAGTTGGCTCCGCTAGCCATGGGGTGATCGCCGGGTGTTGGGGGATAGGGAGGATAGTAAGCTCCGCCGGAAGCAGTCGGTGGCGAATGCGGCCGCGGGCCGGCATCGTCAAAATAGTCTCTCCTGGACGCTCCTTCGTGGTCTATCGCACCAAGTTAGCGGGACAGATACAGACTTGTGTTTGCTACAATTCTGCGAGCGGAAAGGGGGCGGTTCTTGATCGGGTTTTCACTAATAAAGGGTAGGGGCGGGGCGCAACATACGTCTTCTGTCGTCGTCATCCCTCGACCTCGACCTTCTACTGTCCCCCCTGTCTTTGCCCTTTCTGTCATGTCTGTCCTTGAAATCCTTGATACCAATCGCGGCGGCACCGGCAGCCGCCATATCTCTAAGCCTACTTTTGCTTCGTTTTCTTTCGTGCTGGTCGTCGTTCGAATCGTAGTCCGAAAAGGACCGGTCCCGTCTACTTCGTCTGCGTCGTTCACGTCGCCTGTCATCCAGATCCGGGTCAACTCCGCGTCTAGGAGCCACGTCGCTTCGGGAGTCGCTGTACAGGGGATCGTTTCCGTACTCAACTAGGCCTAGCTCAGGATCAGCACCGGCCTGTGAATAAGGGGACGGTACTATCGACCTTGATCTGCTGCGGTGCCTACTCCTGCTCAGACTTCTGTATCTGTCTCTGCTCCTGCTGTCGTGGCGAGGGTAGTTATCATCATCCACACCGCCCACGCTCCGAGAGCGCGCTCGCTCCTTCTTGTCGTTATGGCTCTTCCAGATCTTGTTAGCCACTCCGGCCGCTGCAGCCACTCCGCCAATCTCGGCCACACGACGTAGTCGAGACTTACTGCGGGAGCGGCTCTTTCCGCGGGACTTGGACCTTGATTTTTTACGAAAGTGGTTGATGATGCCAGCCGTGGCAGCAGTCCCTAGAGCAGCTTTGGCTGCCGTTGATATGCTGCGTCGCCGGCTCTTGCTACGCACCACTCGAGAGGCGCCAGATACAGACCTTGAGTAGTCATCACCAGAGTGGTACCCTCGGGTACGGCTTCGGCCCCGATGGGCTTCTTCTTTGTCAATCTTGTTTGACTGGAAGTACTGAGCAGCGCCTGCGGCCGCCAACGCCACAGCCCCGAAAGCGAGTCCCTTCTTCAGCAGATGATGATGGTCCGGCGACTCTGAGCGACCGTCTCCATATCGATCTCCGTAGGCACTATGGGCTCGGCGGGCTACTTCTGTACCCAGGGCCCCCAGTGCCGCACCTGCAAGAACTTTCCGACCGCGGTTCTCTGGCAGATCCCCGTAGGCATCACGACGACTACCGAGTAGCGCGGAAATTCCTGCACCTGCAAGAGCGCCCTCGGCGAGATACCTCTTGTGATGGGGGCTCTCGCTGCGCTCCCGCCGGACCGTCCGGCGATAATGATAGTCATCGTCATCACTATGATAGTCGTCGTGTCTTCGGGGTCGATGGTCGTAGCGAGCCATGGCATAATCGCGTTCTCGATCGCCCCGATGGTGTCCGACCTCTCGGCGGTCATGGTGATATTGGTAATCATCCTCGTAAATGTCCCGCTCTCGTCGGACCATTTCGCGATTATTCTCTCTGTCGTGAAGAACCACCACACCCGGGGACTGGCGCGGCACGATTATGGGAGCTGGCGCGGGCTCCTGCAGGAAAATTCTTTGCGGCTCGGCCGACTTTTGACGGATGATGACTGGTGCGGGAGAAGGAGACTGGGGGATATAGTACTCTGTCTCCTTTCGGTATCGTTCTACGTCATGGCCATGGCCATGATGATGGCCATCGTCGAAGCGCTCCTCGGTCCTCGTTTCCACTCTCATCTCTTCAGCGGGACGTCCGTGGCGGGGGCGCCTTTCCCACTCCCTGTCCGTTTCCTTAGCCTCATACACGGTGATGCCGGATCTGTCCATGTCTCGGCGATGGTCAATGGTTGGCGAATAAGGGGCCCGCCCCGAGTATCTCGAGCGTCGATCGTCGTCGACATCCACTCGTTCGGTTCGTTCAACTCGTTCGAAGCGCTCGCTGTGTTTATCCGGCGCGACCTTGTATCTGGTCACTGTGGTCCGCCTGTAACGATCATCCTCTGAGTCACTATCACGGGCGTATCTCGACATGGCGTAGAGTGCGGGCGGACCGACCCGTCGTTCCGTTGGTAGAGGCGCTTTGCTTTCGATTAAGGTTCAAGCCAATCAACAAAGGAATTGTCTGTGCTCAGGGGGGATAGCACCAAGGTTAGCAAGATCAACTGAGGAAGACGACTAGGGGCTGTATCTGTTAGAGCGACAGATCATCAGCCAGATATGAAGGAAGGTCAAGAAATGATGTGGCCGGTCAGGAGGGTGAGAGAGGCGATATGTACGGAGTATGTAATGACGAAATTGGGCTGTCAGGCCTGGCGTTCATAATAAGAATGCGAATGGCTGGAGGCGGGGCAGTCAAGTTCGCGACGTGGACTTCGGGTCGGCCGCCGCCGCCGCGCCGCGGAGCATGTGAGCAGGATGTGGAGACGACTCGTCCGATTCGACCAATGGATCCCTCTTTTGCGCACTGTTGAGCACAAGGCACGACGTCATCTCGCCAATCGTCGGCTCAGGAGCATACAAATAAATCCCCGGGCCAAGTAGAACTGAGTCATTGATTATTTCCTTGGCTTCAGTGTTCGGCATAAGCACGATGACCACTACGACGGGCTGTGCTGAGATGAAGATTGAGCGGCCTCATTGCTTTGTCAGGCTGAACAAGTTTGCCGGCGCGGTCACGAAGGGTAGGAGAATGCACCGTCACTTAGACTAGGTATATACTCTGTAGATAGAAACAAATCTGATGAGTAAAGTCTACTGTGGGCGCTGCTAGCACATATCTGCTCGCATTATTTACAATCCTCTGTGTTATTCTCTCTGTCCCATTTGCCGTTTTGCAGCCGACACAAGCGATTCATAGCGTCATGTAACATATTATCCGTGAATTTGTTTCGATGATAGGGTAGCTGTACTCCGCAGATAGCGCCTCGCTTAGTGACTCACATTGCGTCACCGAGGTTGGTGTGTTGGGGTGGATCAACAAGCTTGAACTGGGTGGCTATTGACATGGAGACTCAGGCTTGGGGAACTGATATGTAGAAACCAAAAAAAATCACATTATCAAAGCCACCAAAGTGACTTGGAGATTGCCAGACGGTTCAACGGAAAGAAAACCAGGCCGGAGCCGGAGGGTGACTACCAAAAAGTAGAAAAAAAACAAGTTTCAGTCGACAGAGACAGGGTTCGAACCTGCGCACGCGAACGTAATTGATAGCTGATGAGAATGCTCATTCAAGTCAATCCCCTTGGACCACTCGGGCACTCTGCCTATCAAGACCTAGCTTGTTGAAATCGGCTGAGTAAAAGCACAATAATAACCTGTCAAGCACTCACTTGGCGTTTGGGTGGTCCCCTTCTCCTTGCAAAATCCTCGGCCATTCAATTCTACATAACGTAGCAGACAATCACGCGTCGCCACTGGCCAGGTACTGCGAACGAAAACACACAGCACAACGTGTCGAGCCCCTCTGCCACGTCCACGAGACTGCGCCGGCACCAGATGACAGAAGCTCTCTTCGTCTTTGAGCCAACAGACTGACTGCGTCTTCCCGAAACACACGTATATACACAAATCACGCAATCCAGCGCCTCAAGCCATTCAGATAACAAGACTCGTCCGAAGCGGTACCTTCGCGCTACTCGCCCCAACAAAAACCTCATACCGTCCCTTCTGCAGCAGCCACTTCTGCGCGCCCGTATCCCACACACTCAAGTCCCTCCTCGTCAACGAAAACGAAACGCGTGCCTTCTCCCCAACTTGGAGGAACTCCTTAGTAAACCCACGAAGTTGCTTCGCCTTTGTCCCTGGAATACGAACATATAGTTGCGCCACCTCCGCACCATCCACGGCCCCTGTATTCGCAACCATGCACGACACGACCGCGATTTGTTCCCACAGATCCTCCTGCCCGCCGCTGGTGATACTTCCCTGAGGCCATCTATTGCGGAAGGATCCCAGCGGACCTTGCATGTCGATGTCGGAATAGTCGAAGCGAGTGTAGCTGAGCCCGAAGCCGAACTCGTAGCGCGGCTGGATACTGTTGGCTTCAAAAAACTTGTAGTCCATATATATGCCGGCCGTGTAGTTCGCCTGGGGATCCTTACTACCGCTTTGTGTATGGGGATTGAGCAGCGCCCCGTAGTCTGATGGCGAGTGGGCGATCGTGTAGGGCAGTTTGCCTGAGGGATTAGAGTGGCCCCAGAGGAGGGACACGAGGGCTTCGCCGCTTTCCTGGCCAGGGAGGTGTGCGAACAAAAGGGCCGTGACGTTGGGATGGTCTACGAAGCCGTCGACGGTCCGGATACCCGCGTTGTGGAGCACGACGATGGTGTTGGAGCACTGGTCGGCGATTCTTTTGATCAGAGTGTCCGTGTAGCTGTCCTGGAGATCTGGACGATCCGTTCCCTCGGCGCTCCAGGCATTGCCAAATACAAGACAGGCGTCTGAAGAAGGCTTCACGACTGGCTCGCTGGAGCCGAGGTCCTGGTGTAGCGTGAAGCCATCTCTGGCTGCCTTTGCCACCAGAGCATCCTGCGGGGACGAGAACGTCGCGGGCGTCACGGCGCCGGAACCGCCTCCGCTGTAGAGAGTTCCGTTGGGTCCAATTGCTGTCTTGGAAATGTCGACTCCTTGCACGGGCGCGAGGCCCACGTTCCACGACCCTGGGGGGGTGTCCTCTGCAGCAGACCACTTGGGCGCCGTGTTGGCCGAGTAGCCAAAGAGGGAGACCGTCTTGGGGTTGCGCAACGGAAGCGCATTTCTTTCGTTCTTGACAAGGACGTGCCCCTCAATGGCACCCTGGAGGATCGTTCGACGATCAGCAGGATCTCGTCCCTCGACGACGAGGTGAGACCCAGTAACAGGCTTTGGCATACCGATGCCGGGAGGGTTGGGAAATCTTTCATCCTGTCCGACATGGTACCAAGCGGCGATGATCCTGTACCATGATGTTAGCGAGATGGAAGGAAAACAGCCCTCTTTGGCCAAAGAAGGGGGGGGGGGGGTGGGGGGA
>QEQW01000370.1:0-27019 GCA_004016085.1 Claviceps quebecensis
GCTCTTTTTTGAATTTTGTGTTTTGCGTTTCTCTCTCTTTTTATTTTTATTTTTAATTTTGCGAAGACTGTGTCTACACGGTCCCGATATGTTATAGACGCTAATCAGCGTCTATTGCGGGAATTCTCTCATGACTGAGATTGATATATCACAGCTCGAAGGGGCTACGACTCTTGATACGGCTCCTGTAAACGGCGTCAGCAGCAGTATCTTATATTCTCTTTATGTACGACTCAGCTTTTATATAGATAGGGTTTTAGTCCTAGCCTAGGCCGCCGCGACGCCCTTAAGGAGGCATCGGTGGGGCGCAGTGCGCCCCACTGGTACGGCGTTAATAAATATACATACATATTCAACGGCTATGTACTCGTGAGTCGCGCGGCCTCGTGCCAAAGTCGGCCCCACTCATGGCATCGAGTCGGACAGGTGCAGAAAGCTGCAGAAAGCTGGGACACTCAAAAACAGTTGGGTACCTAACCCAGAACAGCCCAGAACAGATGTGTTAAGCTCCGTCTATGGATCTAACGCCTCCTATCTCATTGCACTTGATCGAAATGATGTTCTAGGAATATATTGAAGCTATCATAAGGAGTACATAATCATGTCAAGCGTGGAGCGTGTGGTGTTGCGGCGGTAAGTAGCCAAGTAGCTATTTGATGAGTCACAATCTAGCACGCTTCTTCTCTGCTCATAATCTTTCTGCTCTATCTGGAAGCAGTATTATCATTGAAGAATGTCCAAGCGAAAACGGTACAGAAGTGTAACGGTGGTGTAGGGGAGATAGGAGGCAGTCGGGCTGTCTTCATCTTTTCCGATTCTTCTCCAGCTGAGGGTTGCCCTGATGAGGAGGGGTCTCCAGCTGAGAATTTTCCAGTTGAGGGTTGCCCGGCTGAGTGTTCTCCGGTTGAGGGTTCTCCGGTTGAGGGGTTTCCAGTTGAGGGTTTTCAAGTTGAGGGTAAGTCGTCATAAATTTCCTATACCAACCATCGCCTACTGGAGGAGCTGGAGGATTTCTTTTGGCCCGTAAAACATTTGCTGCTTCTTCAATAAGTTGACAAGTTACCGGAAGTCCTGCTCTTCTGGCCCACATGACATAGGCCATAACGGCAACCTCTTCACTGTCGTAAAGATTCTTTGGCCGGCCAGTGCCCCTGATGCTCTGAGCAGGGTTTCCACATAGCTTCATTGACTTCAAATGGCGAAAAATTGCAGTCTTGGAGGTGTTATATGTAGCAGCAGCTTCTCTGAGTGTAAGAGGCCTAGTTTTGGAGCTGCGTTGAGGCCGATTCTTGGAGATCCAGATGTCACGGGCAGCCTGAACAGCCGGGCTAGCTTTAGAAGCGGCCATGATACCCTAAGTCTGATTCAGTATTTTGTTGAATATGACTTGAAGGGATCACCAGAAGCTGTCTTCAAGATGGTATGTTTTGATGGCGATGGTGAACAAAGGCGAAACAGAAGAGTAGGATCAGCGTGTCTGAGTCCTCCAGAGCTTTGCACACATCCCAGCCTTTTGGCGTCCACTCTAGGAGTGGGCTACCCCTTTTGGTCGAATCCGCAAGTAGGTACCTCTGTACGAAGTACTCCGTACCTCTCCGTAATTGCTCCTTCCCAATCCCACGGTTCCCACCTGGCAGCAACCGACGAACGGTCGCCCCACCTCCGCAGCTTCAGCCATCAAGTCGACCTCGAACATCATCGAGCCATCCTCCTGGCCCGGTCAACTGTCTCATCGTGCCTCATAATCAAGTCCTGTTGCTCACCGGCCCTTATCACTACTCGCAGCGACCACGGCGCCCAGTGTCTCACGAACCAACGCACCTCGAACATACTTCCCAGCACGTTCGTCCGCAAACCGCGGGACCGACGTAATGGCTTCCCGGTATGCCGTCGTGTCTCTGCCCCTCAGCGCCTTGGAGTCCAGCGACAAGAACGACGCTGTGTCGTCGATTTCTGCCGCGATATCTCCCGATATTGGCTCCGTTAGCACCTTCAACGTTCCCGATTTCAAAATTGGTACTCTAGATGCCCTCGTTGAGCAAGCCGACGACCTGGCCAAGCTCGAGGCGACGTGCCAGGCCGTTGTGGCCAAAGTTGGCGAGTCGTTAAAGTCCATCTTGAACAATGACGAAGAGCGCCTGGCTGCTTACAAGATGGTCAATGACAGTAAGTAATTGGCTGACGTTCGTCCCCAGTCTCGCCTTCACTGTCACGATATTGACATGTGCCTCATCGTCAAGAGCCAACGGATCAGTATCTGCGCAACTTCTCCTGGAACAAGATTCGATACCGAAGCGATAAGTCACTCGGCGAGCTGATAGATGTACTGCAAAAGGTTAGGAATAGATATACAACAGAAGCCCCGAGTTCGTTCCACATGTATGCGGCATTCGCTAAAGCACAGTCATACTACTCCAGGAGTTGATCAATGTCGACAACGACGTCAAAACCAAGTTTAGCCAGCACAACACGATTAAGTCAAACCTCGCAGCTTTACAACGACGTCAAACGTGAGTTGCAACTCTACTTCGCCAATGGACGCTATCACATGCAATTGCTGGCCCTGACCACGCCTTGGCGACGAATAGGGGTAATCTTGCGACCAAGTCCTTGACTCCGATTGTCGACCCCAAGCTGCTAATCCAAGATTCCGAATTCATCGAGACACATCTCATCGCTGTTCCAAACAATTCCAAGAAGGAGTTTCTTAAGTCGTATGAAACCCTGGCCCCCATGGTTGTGCCTCGGTCTTCTGTTGAGGTCGAACACGACGACGAGTTTACTCTCTTCGCCGTTGCCACCTTCAAGAAGCACAGTTCCGAGTTTATCCACAAATGCCGAGAGCAGAAATGGACTCCTCGGCAGTATGCTCATGTTCAAGGTGGTCGAGAAGAAGAGCAACGGGAACTGGACCGTGCGACCAATGAAGAGCGCAAGGTGTGTGGTGAAGCGTTACGCATCGGCCGGACTGGTTGGAGCGAGAGTGTCATGGTGTGGCTCCATGTCCTCACCCTTCGAGTATTCGTCGAAGCTGTGCTGCGATATGGTCTACCGCTTGGATATGCCACAGCAATTATCAAGGTATGTGCGGCTTCATGTCTTGCCCTCTCACCCGCTTTTCCCTTGGCCATTGCCTTTGTCTTGATCCCACATCTTTCTGGTGGCGACGAGAGGCTGGTTCTACTGGACTTTCCCTTCTCCGTTCCCTCTTTTTTCTTTCTTTGCTGCTCTGTTACCTTCTTCGTATAGGCTAGCTAACATTCATTCTACAAAGACGACGCCAAAGTTGGCACCCAAAGTAAAGACTGCCCTTGACTCAAGCTACTCATTCTTGGGGGGCAACGCATTCGGACGTGACAAGCGGGGCAGAGTTACAAAAGACGACGCCGCAATGAGCTCGGAAATGGCAGCGGCGGGTTTTGGACCTGGCGAAGGTCACGAGTACACAGCGTACGTCTACTACGAGCTGGAGCTTCCGTGATAAGGTCGGGCCATCGATCCTATCCACGCGAGCCTATCTCTGAAAACCGGCTAAAGGGGCAGAGCTGAGGAAGATGAATGACGCATCGGCCGGCGTACATATAGTTCACCCTGTCTACTTAATGTGTGAGGCGTGCTAAGGGCATAGGGGCCGACAAACAAAATAGAGCACCCATGGATACTATTTATAGAATTGAAGCATCATATCAAAGCCAGCGGTACACCACTGCATACGGACCCTTATCTTCACTTTGCAAACGTTCAAATGTGATGATTCTTTGCACCCTGATACAATAACCCAGGCTAGTTCAAGTCCACATACCCCTTCTTCACAAGCCAATCCATAATCTGAGCCACACACTCCTCCACCGAACTCTCATCCGTCTTGATAACAATCTCCGGATTCATAGGTTCCTCATACGGCCCCGTAATGCCCGTAAAATTATCGATTTCCCCACGCCGAGCCCTCTTATACAGACCCTTGGGGTCGCGCTTCTCAGCAACCGCGATTGGGATTTCCACAAAAACCTCAACGAAGGGAATGGCGTCGTCGTCGCCTGCGTTCTTAGGATCTGATGATGCGGCGTGTAGCTGGCGGGCCATGTCCCGGTCGGCCCTGTAGGGCGAGATGAAAGATGCGATAACAATGGTGGAGGAGTCGGCGAAGAGTTTTGCGACCTTTGTGTGAGGGGGTGGTTAGCATGGCATTTGCATGGCATTGGCATGGCATGCGGTGGGATGTGATGAAGTGAGTTGGGATGTCTTTTTGAGTGTATATTCCCCCCCCCCCACGCACGCAGCATTTCCATGCTTTTTGAGATCCCTGTCTCTTTTCTGTTCTGTTCTGTTCTTGTTCATGTTCTTGTTCTTTTGGCTCTTCTTCTCGTGTATAAGGGATGTACTCTGTGGGCATGAATGGCATAAAAAGCCCTCAATAGGGATCCCTACCTCTGCAATACGTCGAATATTCTCATTCCGATCCTTTTCTGAAAATCCCAGGTCCTTGTTTAGACCGAATCGTACGTTGTCTCCATCGAGGCGGTAGGCTGCCCGGCCAAGATGCAGGAGGTGCTGCTCGAGAGCGGTTGCGACGGTGGATTTGCCCGAGGCGGAGAGGCCGGTGAGCCAGATGGTGAGGCCGCGCTGGCGGCGGAGCTGGTTGCGCTCGTGGCGCGAGAGGGAGGGGTGCCAGGTGATGTTGCTGATGAGATATGGTCAGTGCATGGAAGGATGTTGTGATGTATTTTTCGACTTTGGCTGGTAAAGAAGGTGGAGGTGTTTTTGGCTATGAGAGCCTAGAGCTCATTATGGCGGGGGAGGGGCTCAGGATGAGGCCATCGCGGGGCCTGGCAATGAGGACCGCGGGACTTACGTAGCCATTATCAGGATTCTGAGAAATCAAGTGAAGGGCGAACGAGAAGAAAAAGATAGAAGGAGACACAAATCGTAGATTTAGATTTTAGTTTCTAGATTCTAAAAGCGTCGAGGGCGACACGCCCGATAGTTACGCACGCTGCTGCATGCTGCGCTGCAGTGGATCTACAACCCAAACCCAGAAATGATGCCATGGCGTACAGAACGAGGCGTGCTTGGACCAGCCGCCAAGGGAACCGGAGTGGAGCAAGCATCGGACGAGTCAGAGGGATCGCTGATGGCGACAGTCGGGGTGTGGGGTGCTGCTGTGACGCGGGGGACCTATCTCCATAATGATTGGTTGCCAATGAGTAGCACTGCGCAAGGCTGAAAACAAGGCTGAGGAAACACGGCTGAAGGAACACCAGGGCTGAAAGAAAGAACAACCGAAACTGTCGTGAAACAAAAGGTCTAAGAAGAGGGCCCATAAATTTCCAGTGATAGAGCGTTAACTTATTGTAACCAGATTCACGCTGTCGAGGGCCATTGTATCATTGATCGTGCGTCAGGAACCCGGGACATCGCGCCGTCTAGGTCATCTTCGGAAGCATCTACAATCAAGCAAAACCCGTCAGCATAGAACCCGGTCAACCACCAGCCAACAGACATTATCCCACTTGATAACTCACCGCAGCAAACTTAGGCGACACAAAAAGTGCCGTAGCCTCGGCATACACCGTAGGCGTCTCCCCAGGCCCGACCAACGACTCAACCCGGCCCTTCACCCACGCCTTGCGGCCTTCCACCTTTGTAGTCTCAGCGCGCAGCACCAGGAACGTGCCCGCGGGCGTGGGCTTACGATAGTCGATATTCAAATTGGCCGTCACGCCAATATTATGCGGCAGGGCACCAAAACAGCACCGCGCGAGACCCTCATCCAGCATCGTCGCCAGAAACCCGCCGTGCACGATGCCCGGATGCCCGCAGAGCTTCTCCCCAACAAACACCACCGAGACGAGCGATCGGCCACCGCTCTCGGTCCACGCGTAAGCTGGGACGGGAATCTTGCCCGAGCCGGTCAGCGTCCCGCCCGTAAGGCTCTGCGCGCGGTACTGCGCCGGCATTTTCAGATGTGGGCGCGACTCCGTCAGCTCGGGCCGCTGCCGCAGCGCCGTAACCATGGGATGTGAGTCGATGGTGTCTTGGATGCTTCGTGCGAGAGCATCGCCTTCTTCTGGCGTGAAGCGCTGTAGACTCTCCTCGTCGGAGTAGAAGCCCAGGCCGCGGCTTCGGAGCGTGTGCCAGGAGGCGTATGCGCCTGCGGAGCCACAGCCTAGGCCAAAGAGGATAAATAAGAGGCCGGTTCGGAATGTGAGTCGGCTGCCGCTGCCACTGCTGGGTTGTTCTGCGAGAGATTAACCCCAAGGAATAGCATTAGTGTTGTGAGCTCGCAATCGTGAGAAGAGGGTGCCGTGTTTAGTGTCTTCAGCTCCTACTCACCAAAGGCAGGCGGAGTTCTACCCCTCATGGAGCCGTTGCCGTCGGAAGCTCCTGACCTTCCAACAGGGGGATTGATGGTCGTGCATCCCGCGTGCTGCCATCGTCGGGAGATGCAACTGATGTTGGATCTTTTGGCCGGTGACGATGCTGATGCCGCTGCTGTAGCTGCTGCTGCCCACGTCTGTCGCGACATGTTCCTCGGCTAGAGCATGCACCCACTTCGTTCGGGGTCAATGGGAAGCGACGACTTCGACAAAGAGGCGTGTGTTGCGAATCCGATGGGAGCTGCGCAATTGTCGAACGCACGTTTTTGTCCCGTTCAGGCCGACCTCTATCAAGGTGACTTGCATCATTGGGGGGGGTGCCCTGGGCGGGAAAGCCTCGACACTGGACAGGTACCCGAGGCTCGGCGGGCCCGCTTTTGTGGTCTGGGACTCGGGAGTCGGGACTCTGGATGCCAGATGGACCCGAGGTCCCGACGTCATGTAAGAAGTGCATTTGTGCATCTATGCACAACTTCGTATGCTTCGGCGCTAGGCATGCTCAAAGCCTCAAACTCACGAGTCCACCGGGCACCCACAGTGACTATTACCATTCCTTCATACACATTCACACATTCCAGGTTCTTTCAAAGTCAGTTGGATGCAAAAACCGTGGTGAAGCCGTGCCACACTTTTCTAAGTACGCTTCTACTGTGAATGCCCTCCATCAGGATCTTCAGAATCCCCAAATTCTATCCCCAAATCCTCGAGCACACTCACTCCCATATGCTCCTCATTCCTACAAGCCATCCTCCTCCTTTGCCAGCAGCTCCGCGTAATCATCCACCGATGCAAACATCGGCAGGTCCTTCAGGGCCCTTCTTCTCGACTTCTTCTTGCTCTTCTCGTCGCCCTCGTCCTGCTCCCCATCTGCGTCGACCCCACCAACGGCTACCAACCCATCGGAGTCCATTTCATCATCGTCGTCTTCCAAATCCACACCTATGTCCTCATCCTCATCCTCATCATCGTCGACATCACTTCCCAGAGAAAGTGCAGGTGATGATCCGTCCTCGGAAGCCATATCCAAGTCGTCCAGATCGTCAAAGCCTTCTTCTGACCCGTCGTCCTCAATATCTGGTCGAGAGGAAACAAGAGCCTTCCAGACTTCGTCTTCGTCCTCTTCCTCTTCTTCGGCCTTTTGATCTGCCGCGGCTTGCTTCTTCTTGGATGCTGCCGCCTTGGGCTCCTTACCAGCTTGTTGGAAGTATTCATGGAAGAAGACATCGTCAGCCGCCACGTCTTCCGTCTTCTTCTTCCAAAAGGCTGCGGTATTAACAGGCGCTGACATGGATCCAGCACCTTTGCTGCCGAGCCAGATGTCGCCCGAGTCCCTCGCCGCGCGGAGCGGTTGCATGATGGAGGCTCCGCGTGATGAGTCGGTTGATTTAGGATTACGGTACACGAATTTGTCCAGGAATCGGATGAGCGTATGACCCTCCATGTCAGGCTTTTGTACCTTCTTCGTCTTGTCCAGCAGGGCTTCGGCGAAAAGGGTTACCGAAGGATGGAAGTGTGCTTGGAAAGGAATCTGCAGTATCTCGTTAGCTAAACTCGTGATCTGCAAGGAGGTTAAACATACCATCTCCCACAGACAACTCCTTTGCGCGTTGCTGTGTTCCGGGTTTCGCTTCCGGCCGTCGTATCCAGGTAACGCTGCCGATGTTTCATCATCAAAGATCGAGGCTTCAGGCGTCTCAACCAGTGTGGAAAGATCAGGGAATGTTTGCCGCAAATGTGCAACAACATAAAGCAAACCACAGACAAACGCAGGTTGGTGGAGGTTAGAAATCTGCAGCATTCTTTTGGCGAAAGCCTTGACTCTTCGAACATCGACATCGCTCTTGAGAGCCCGTAGGAGTAGGTTGAGGTACAATGCCTGCTTGGATGACGTGACCAGACGCGGATCAAGCAGCGATTCATAGAGTGTCCGGTAGAAGCGATCTGTGGCCAAGTTCCGGGCCGCGGATAGGTGCTGGATTAACAGCAAGGCCTGAATGCCTGTGTTGAAGTTGGTCGAGTGCGCAATCTTGAAGAGCGTATCGAGATGTTTCTCGATGCTACACGCAACCTGGGTTAGCTCACGTCACAACTGAACCAAAAAACAGCATAACTCACATTGCATCGTTCGTGCCAACGAATGGAGCAGCACGATTCACACCAGTTAGCAATGCTGAAACCAGCTTGTCAGCAGCCTCTGTTGCGGGCACTGAGGCGTTGCTCCCTGGTTGAGGTTTTGGTGGATAATTACCGTGTGGCTTGCCACCGCGTCTATCGAATCTGTTTCTCGGTTTGCTATCATTCTTCTTGGCGTCGCCGGAGCTGTTTTCTAGGGGAATGCCTAGACTGCCCGACTTCAACATCGTGATGAAGAGCTCAAAATAGATTCGCACGAGACTTTCAGCCACGGAGGGTTCCTTGCTGCTTAAAATAGTCTGGTTCAACGTGTTGATGGCGTAGTATCTTGACCGGTGGTCTTGCGACGGATGAAGAAGGATGTCCTGCTCGATAGATCGAATAATGATGGGTTTCATTCCGGGATGCGAAATCTGTAGCTGCAGTAGAAGATAGGATGCTCGAGATGCAATCTTGCGGTCGCGATCGCCCAGCTTGTTCACGAGGAGGGTGAGCAAATTTGACTCCTGTTCCGGTTTCTCCTTGAGAAGACCATACACAAAATCCACGGCCTTCATACGAGAGTACTCGATTTCATCGGAACACCAGGATTCCAGCAATTGGATGATCTTGAAGTAGGTGTCCTTCAGCCAATGCTCATATGCCCATGAAATCAGATGTTCCTCATTGATTTTGCCCGGAAGCGGTTGACTAGGTGACCATGACTTGACGGAGTGTTTCTGCAGGGTTCCAAGGAGTCCAGGCTGGCCTTGGAAAGGACGTAGTCGTCGATCGGAGGGTAGTAGCGTTCCTGGACCAAGCAAATCGACGAGAGCTCCGATGGCCCCAAGAGCCTGCGCACGACTCTTTTTTGACGCCAAAGTCAAGAGAGCGTCGAATGCGCGGATATTGTGGACCGGCGACTCTTGTATTGCCAATGTCAGAGCTGAGACCTTGTCGGTGAGGGTACCAGATGACATGATGGTAGACAAGAACTTGTGCGATGACGAAGCGAATATGCTAGTCCGGTACTTGTTGGAGTCGTTCTCTAGCAGGGTCTGAGCGTGCATCTTGAGGGCATCGGCAGCACCCACGAATGCCCCAAGCGTGTCAACTGTCGGTGCAGGCAGTTGTGGTAATTTATATGCATGCCAGTCGGCCCGTGGTTCGAACGTCTTGATTTGCAGTTAGCTACTACTTTACACCCAATCTTGTTTTTGTCGTGTTTTGGACTCTTTGACTAACCATATCTCCAACTTTCTTCACGCGCTTGGTCTCTGTTGGACTCTCTTCCTCGGCGTCGCTGCCATCCTCAGCGATGTCATCGTCACCGGAAGACTCTTCGTCATCCATTTCTTCATCTTCTTCAGGTTCTGATTCAATGGCGACTTCGGGCGCTAACGTTGAGAAGCCGAGCTCCTTGGTCAGGGCAGCAAGATCGTCCTTCAATGCCTTGTCTATCCTGTCGGTTGATTCTTTCACGCTCGTCTCGTCGTCCGAGTCAACGCCGTTGATCAGTTCAAGATCCTGCTCATCACCGCCAAGAGCCTTGATTTCGGCAAGCAAAACATCTTGATCATCTTGTTCCTGGTCTTTCCGTGGCTCGGTCTTTTCGGATTGCCGCTGTCTTTTTTGTTCATTTTTTGTTCCGGCGTTGGTGGGGGGGTTCTTTCGTTTGTGGTCGCGAGAACTGAGATTTTGGTCAATTTTCGAGGTGAGTTGAGCCAAGGTATTTTTGTCGAGACTTTGCTTCTCTTTCTGAGCTCCAGGGCCCTTGGCCTTTTTCTGCGGCTTGGCCATTTCGAGAAGCTGAGAGGCAGGCGGTCGGTCCAGTCACTGTGTAGTTTGGATAACCTCGTCCAAACGCTGAGACTTCGCTCTTACTTTTTTTTTTGGCGCGCCGTAATCTTATCGCTGACCCCACTTAGATTCGAGGATACCTCCTATGTACCAGGTACCTATGTACCTAAGGTACCTTAGGTAGGTACACGTTTCTGCCGTCTTCAACGCCGTTGGAACCAAAGTGCCGCTTCGAACTCGGATAAAATTGCAGAAAAGAATACAGATTGAGGATCTGTTTAGGTTTGAATTATTACAACTTGAACACAACCTCTGAATAAAACCGCAGCTTGATTCTTCGAAGACAAGTGTTGTGAACTTGTGCCTGAAGCCCAATGGCACCCTTCCTTAATGGGCTTAGCGTCATCCACTTCCTCCAAAGTCAACCGTCGCGCACTGAGAGCTCGAGCGGGTTGCCGATGACTTCACGTTTGGCTCTGTTGCTTTAGGAATCATCCTCGTGACAAGAAATACTCGTGCTGCAGCTTGTTGTCTTCAAAATGCGTCTATAATCTAGAATTAGATTTGTCTTTTTTGCGATGCTTCCACAACAAATGAGCCTTAATAGGCATGCGGTAACGCGATTGGCATCTGCGAATGTGTACAAGCTGTTCATCAACGCCGGTCCGGGAATTGGAGTGAGAGCCCGTTCGACTCTCTCGAGAATATGGGTTCCAACGGGCGGCGTTGCAGCAAGTGAGACCGAGAGTAAGTCGCTCATTCATCTCTCGTGGTAGTGCAGATCTAACGCGCCAGATAGCTGGTCATGAAAAACTCATCCGCGCTGGCTTTCTGCGTCAGGTGCGTGAGCCCCGACTCTCTTTGGACCCTGTCTTCCTAAAAGGCTCACATTAGATTGAAGAGCCAATCTGGTATCTTTCAATTGCTGCCCCTGGGTCTGCGAGTTCAGAATAAATTGGAAGCCCTTCTCGACAATCACATGGCATCAATAGGTAAATTTTGCGGCTGGGCGCTATTTGCTGGGCTTCATCAAGCTGAGCACGTCTTGTTCTAGGCGCATCCAAGCTATCGTTGTCAACATTGACATCCGAAGAGCTATGGCGTCGAAGTGGAAGATTTCATCAAATCTCCTCCGAGGTGAGAGCTTTTTTCGTTCTCTCGATTTGACTTTTTGGGGTACCAGGCATGTATTAATTATCGCAGCTATTTCGACTGGCTGATCGTAAACAATTCTCGATGATGCTCTCTCCAACCCACGAGGAAGAAGTCACATCGCTCGTGGCAAGTACGCTAAAGTCACACAAAGATCTGCCGCTGCGTCTCTATCAGACAAGTTAGTTTCCTCCCATCTTCGCTACGGTTATCATATCAGCTAACAGCGAAAGGTAGCGAGGAAATATCGTGATGAAATGCGCCCTCGTCATGGTCTCCTGCGTTCGCGCGAATTCGTCATGAAAGACCTTTATTCCTTTGACAAATCATATGCTTCCGCGGTAAGCACATATGACGAAGTTGCTAAAGCATATCGCGCTTTCTTTGCAGATTTGAAATTGCCAATTCTCGTGGCAGAAGCGAGTTCAGGCGACATGGGAGGAAATCACAGCCACGAATACCATTTGCCGAGCTCCTTCGGGGAAGACACTGTCGTTAGTTGTGATTCTTGCGACTATACGGCGAATGACGAAGTTGCTACGACACGAAGCCCTCTGAACTCATCAATACCAGGACAAAGCATGCAGGAGCAAGAAACTCGCATTTGGCGTGGGATCACAAAAGATCGAAAAGGATTAGTCAACGCATGGTATCCTGGCAAGGGCTCTGCAGGCAAAACAGCTGAGATCAATATGCATGCTGTGAAAGAAGTCATCCCGGATCTAGATCCAAGCATCGATGATCCACAGAAGGCTTGGGCGGAGAGTCTGTCGGCTCGCGCAGAAAGTACAAGCCATGGCGGTATTGAGATTATCAACGTCGTGGATATGAGGCTCGTAGACTCATACAGCAAAATGAAGAATGAACTTTCCATCTCGCCAACCGATGAGCAAATTCCGATGAGAACGATATCTCAGCTTCCAGGCACAACAGAAAATAATGCAAAAGGGTTGAACTTGTTGCGTCCGATGGAAGGCGACGGCTGCCCACGTTGCGAAACCGGTCAGCTCCGCGTTCAGAAAGCACTGGAACTTGGCCACACGTTTTACCTCGGAATTCGTTACTCAGAGCCCCTCGCGCTTACAGTTGCGCTGCCCAATTCGAAAGAGCCCGTGCCAGTCGAAATGGGGTGCTACGGCATCGGCGTGTCGCGAATATTCGGTGCCGTAGCAGAACACAAGGCGGACGAACGAGGCCTGCAATGGCCAAGAGCCATTGCGCCGTTCGAGATCGTCGTCATCCCTTCGTCGGGGGTCACAGATGCCACGCTCGAATTCTATGATAAAATCAGCTGCCAGCTAGCAGCTTCTGAAGGCCGTACAGTCGATACCGTGCTGGATGATCGCAAAATGACATTTGGGTGGAAAATGCAAGACGCCGACATGATTGGGTATCCGGTGGTAGTTGTGCTTGGAAGAGCCTGGCGAGACAAGGGTATCTGTGAGGTGCAATGCCGAAGTCTTTCTTTGAAGGAGAATATTCCTGTGGAGGACCTTGCGACGTACCTGGCCTCGGTATTGTCGCGATTATGAAATCTCGGGGAGTTAGACAACGGGACGTGCCTGTGAGACGAGGCACCATGTCAGAACAAAGCGTTGATGAGAGCTACTCTCTGAGCCAGGTCTGATTGATTGATTGATTGATGAAAGTCGTGCCGAGTCATCAGCTCGCCTTCGAGACCTAATGCATCTACTGTAAATATAGTTATCCATGTCCTATTGTATATTCAGGAGGTGTAAATTGCTTGCCACATAATATGTGACTTGTAAGTTGTAACATGTAGGTATTGTAGGTATTTACATACTACCTCGTAGCCCGCTGTGTCACTGTGAGTCTCTAATTGAACCCCCAAAATCCCCCCACCCAAACCCAAACCCGTCCTATCGCGGGGCAAATGCCAGCCGCGTTCCAGAGCATCATTTTTCCAAGGACCCAACTCAGCACCCAAATAAACCCCCGCGCGGAAAGCCCGCCGACGCGATCACCATGTCCACGGGAGAACCAAGTAAGCCTTCATCGCAAACGAGTCCTTTCTCCAGATCCGACAACTAAACTCCCACGTTCGCACGACTAGTCAACCTCGACACCCTCGAGCCACAGCAGCTGTCACAGGTGAAGCAGCAATTAGACGAAGAGCTCGAGCACCTAACCACGTCATATGCCCAACTCCACGGCGCGCAGAACAAGTTCAAAGAATGTCTACGATGCGTAGACTCTCGCACAAAATCCGCTGATGGTATGTATGCTCTTCTTTCTTACATATATTCGGGGAAGACAGAACAATATGCATGGGGTTTTGGGGATGGTTGCTTTTCGACTTCGACTGGGTCGGGCAAGTCAGGCCCAGTCTGATTCCTCAGTACAATTGCTAAGAACATGATGATGAAGACAAAACAGCTTCCTCGAACTCGGTGCTCGTCCCCCTCACAAATTCCTTATACGTCAAGGGCGAGATCTCCAATAACGAAACGGTGCTGGTGGATGTTGGAACCGGATTCCTGATTGAAAAGGTTCGTAGGCTATGAAGGGAGGACACGAGCCAGAGAATCGCTTGTTGGACGGCATGAGAAAACTGACACCACAATCGTCGGTGTAGAAATTAAAAGCAGCGCGGGACTTCTACGAGGATAAGTCGAACGGGTTGGCGAGCAATTTGAAGGAGCTCGAGGCTATTGTGCAGAGGAAACAAGCCAATGTGAGAGCAGTGGAAGAAGGTATGTTTAATCCTGAGATCACGTCACCTCATGGTCATAATTGTGCTGGCTGTTCTTTGTTTGTTCACATTTGGTATAGTACTACGACACAAGATCATGGCGGCACAAGCGAGCCAACCGCAAGAAGCTTGAGCTATTCATGCGGGATAAGAAAGAAAAAAAGAAACATACAATTGAAACCTTGCCAAAGTCATGCAGGGCCAACAAAAGCTATCGTGTCTAGCGCGAGTCCAGCCCAGCACGTTCTGCAATGTCCAGCAAGAATGCCGAGTCGTGTGCACTTATTGCTGAGAAAGCGACGAATTGAAACGGAGATACCTGGCCAGTATATGGAATCATGTTCAAACACCATCCAGAGCCGAAAGGCCCTCCAAAACGTAGCAAATAAACTCGTGGAACTGGCCCTCCGCAGACTCTGCCAAGCCGCGCCACACATTTCTCTGATGAAGTCCCCAGTCCTTCCTCGTGTCCGTCGCGTTCACAGAGTTGAGCTCTGCTGCCCAGTGCACTCCGTGGAATCCCAAGCTCTGCCACGATTGATTGGGATGGGCCCCAGTCTCAACGCCTTCCCATGTGCGATGGTAGGACACGTCCAGTACATAAGGAGTGTCTCGGAAAGGTACGGCCACAGTTGATTTGAGCAGGATTCGATCAACTTTGCCTGCCAGTAGCCTCGGATTCTCGACTACAATGTGAACCGGGTTCTGCAAAAAAGCTTCCAGTGTCGTCGCTTCGTGCGTGTCACTGTCCACGACAATGCTATTGACCAGCTGCGAGATTTGGGGGTTGATGGGCAGATTTATGCCTGAATCCACCCGAAGACACCAGTCGTGCTTCCTGTCAGGGGCAAGAATTGTCCATTTGAGCGGAGGCGAATCATCTGGCTTCATGAGACGAACGTTCTTTAGTGCCGCTTGCCCGCGTCTCGTTCGATCGATATCCGCCTCTAGCGTGACTTCCTGCAACTTGATCGATATAGTGTCGTGAAAGCTCAGGTTCTGATGGCTGTGAAAAAAACCAGTCGTCGGCTGCAAAAGATGGCGTATCATATGTAGAACAGGCCCAGAGCTCTGCAATCGTGCTTCAAAGTCAGCGCCACCCCTTCTCCCATACTGTGATGCCATGCTTGCAAATTCGGCAAAGCGCATCTCGTTTGGATTCCCATTCTCTTGCGTTATCTTCTTGCGTCGCCGGATCTTCACATGGCCGAAGTCCACACGCATTTGGAGTATTTGTTTCGGACGCCCCTGCAAGGCATCCGTAGACGATAGGAAGCTCTCTCTGAGTCCCTTCATCAGGGCATGAGCAACATGGGAGTTCTCTTGGACAGATATCAACTGCTCTGGACGAGTCCGCAAGGATACCTGAGGGCGGCAGTCCAATTCCACCGTAATCGAGCGCTCCCCCTCAAGCGGCAGCTGGACTAGAAACAGACTCGAGACGTGGTGCTGGGCAGTCCTAATGTCGTGGATAGCCCAGTTGATCTCTCTGAAGGCCTCCCTGAGGTTTCGCAAGGTACGACTGTGGATGTGTATGGCGTTGGGCTTCTTTAGTACGATCCAAACCTCGTGAGCTTTTCTGACAGCATCGAAGCACTCGGCATCAAAAATCTCTTCTAGATACATTTGCTTTGCTGGAATGACAAGGGTGGCCTGTAACACGATAAGCTGTGAGCCTAGGTACCTACTCAACTACGCTTTGGGTGCAAGTGTTCGCTGGTCATACATACCTCGAAAAGAACCTCATCTTCGGGAGGGGGCCCAAGAAAGTTCCCTGCAGCCTCTATCATAGATTTTTGACGATCTTGATATGCTTTTGCTTTGGCAGTGGGCATCACTGCAGGTCTGGCCCAGCCTTTCCTCCCGCCTTCCCGAGTGTCACGATTGTGACCATGAGGTGGGCGGGAACCTTTCGCAGAGCTACGTTGGCTCATGATTAAAGATTGATCCTCCGACTTGCTGCTTTATACGGGAGAAATACACAGAGAGACAGCTTTGTATTTGCAGCCTCTGTATGCTGGGAAGTTCCGGATTTGATGCAGAGTTCACAGAGTATCCTCTTTCACACGCAACTTTTTATCTTCCTGTCTATCTGACAGACGGCAGGTGTCACACACTGCCTGTAAGCTGCCAACAGTCCCACATCCGTGTTCGGGCAATAAATAGCTTGCGGAAAATTTCCGTATGACTGATTTCGCTGTCCATTGTCAGGATGTTATAAAACATGCTGCTGACACGGCCTCAAGACCTCCGTTTAGCGTCCAGTCCATGGCTTTCGCTGCTTCTAGTCAACATCTGCTCGGGAGTTTTAGGCCTACCTCAGGCCGAGACTATAAAGCTGTCGCTCAGACTATCTACCATCAGCTGGTCCATGAATCATAGGCCTATGGTCTGGCATTGTTCTTTTCAGAGAAGGATAATGAGTGAACGAGGACGAGGAGCAATCGAGATGTCAGTCCTTGATTAAGAAATATAGGGCTTACAGTGATATGGGGAATGAAGCAGTAAATTCCAATCTCTATGGTCTGTTTGTCTTGGCATTACACGAGGAGACTACTATTATTATTCGATTACTCTAGATAGGCGTGAATTGTGGTGTAAGTAATTGCTAGAGGTATGCATCTAGGTAGCTCCTACAGGTGGCAGCTGCCTGATGCCGCATTTATTTAGTGGGGAAGATCATACATAACGGCGTTGTCGGCGGCGGCGGGCGCTGCGCCGCCGCTGCCAGTGCCAGGGCCCAAGGCGCGTCTCGAGGTCGCGTAGAGTCGTGACCCTCACGGCCTCACCATACAGATGAATGTTGCGCGCAATATGACACCGAAAAATGCCAAGCAAAAGAGGGCCGAGACAAATGCAAGAAAACAACGAACCTGTACAGGTATCAGCCGCGGTGACTCTGATGATGAGTTAGGCAGTGACGATTTGCCCTGGGAGTGGATCTACGACGCCGACAAATCCCCCGAGCGAGCAAGCGATGGCACGCAGAGCGATCGAAAGAGACGCAAAGTCACCGGCAACAAGATTGTGGGCGCTCGCATAGGAACATTTGAGTGTCGCATAGGCGATACAGTCCTGCTCAAAGCAGAAGGCTCCAATGAAGCCTGGGTGGCTGTCATTTGCGAATTTGTCGAGGAGGATGGTGACGGCGAAAAAGCAGCCAACTTCATGTGGTTTTCCACGGAGAAGGAGATTCGCAACAAGGACAAGAAGTTGAAAGATTTTTACTGGGTAAAATACCGCCGCATGCAGCTGTCCAGATATAGAACAATTATACTGATATCTTTCCCCCCCTCAGAATGAACTCTACATTACACCGTCTTGGGACATCAACCCCCTAGCATCGATCAATGGCAAAGCCAAAGTCAGCTCTCTAAACTCGTTTCTATCTGCCTATCCGTCCGGCAAGATACCACGAAGCTCTCAAGCCTACGGAAAAACGTTTGTTTGTCGGAGAGGGTGCAACACACGGACGGCGACCTATACAGACGAGTTCGTCTGGGAGGAGTTATATACAGGTGCTGCCGACCTATTCCAACTGATTGAATTTGTGGATAAGGGCACGAAGGCCGTCCGTGGTCGACGAAAGGCTCGCGAGAAGTCACCTCAAGACACTCAAGACACACCCTACCATCCGCCGCAGACTCCAACCAAAGGAGCCAGGTCTGCCGTTACTACACCTCAGTCCAGGCGAGGCCATGCTGAGCCAGGGTCGCGTGGTCCAAGAAGGCAAGTAATCTCAATCTCGAAGTCTTAATCCTCTTCTTTTTTTCTACCTTCGACTCTCTTTCCGCCTTCCATTCTCCAGGGGAAGAAAGGGCGGCTTGGGCCAAGTCATGCGTGTGTGTGCCATTGACGCAGTGTTGTTAACCTATGTGAACAGTGGAGCGGGCAAGAAGCTCGAATTTACGCCGTTAGCTACCCGAAAACTATCACCAAGTGCCATTCAGGGATCTCCCTTTCAAATAGCGCGCTCTCGTCTCCATGTTTCATCTGTTCCAACAAGTCTACCGTGTCGAGAGGGCGAGTTCTCCCTCGTGTACTCACACCTTGAGGCTTCCATCTCAGAAGGAACCGGGAACTGCATCTACATTTCAGGAACCCCTGGTACAGGAAAGACTGCCACCGTTCGCGAAGTCATCGCCCGTCTCGAGGAGTCAGTCCGCTCTGATGAGCTGGATGACTTCATCTTTGTCGAAATCAACGGCATGAAAATCACGGACCCTCACCAGTCATATGCTTTACTATGGGAGGCGCTGAGGGGGGAGCGAGCGAGTCCCTCTCAAGCTCTAGATCTATTGGAGCGAGAGTTTAGTAATCCTAGCCCCCGACGTGTGCCTTGCGTTGTTTTGATGGATGAGCTGGATCAGCTCGTCACGAAGAACCAGGCAGTCATGTACAACTTTTTCAACTGGCCGACTCTGCGGCACAGCCGTCTCATCGTGCTTGCGGTTGCGAATACCATGGATCTTCCCGAAAGAACGCTGAGTAACAAAATCAGCAGTCGGCTTGGTATGTATATTTGTGCCTGTTAGCTGTCTACTGTATTATATAATGGCTCAACATATACTGCCACCGGCAGCAACATCCAAATAATCTAACAGCGCTTCCATACCAGGTCTTACCCGCATAACCTTCCCAGGCTACACCCACGAGCAGCTCATGAAGATCATACAGTCACGTCTCGAGGGCGTCCCTGGAGACGTTGTCGATGCAGATGCCGTCCAGTTCGCTAGCCGAAAGGTCGCCGCTGTCAGCGGTGACGCGCGACGAGCCCTAGACATCTGCCGACGGGCAGTGGAGATTGCGGAAAACGAGGTACAAGGCGATCCGGCAACGCCAAGCAAGCATCCCGGCAAGCAGGATCTAATGAAAAGACGCGGACGAGTCACAATCGTCACTATTAAAAAAGCCATCAACGAAGCGACTACTAATCCGGTGCAACAACACCTGCGAGGCCTGCCGCTGATGTCTAAGCTGCTCATGGCAGCGCTCCTCTTCAGAATCCGGCGGACTGGCCTCGCGGAAACGACCTTTGGCGAAACAGTCGATGAATTGCAGCGAGCCACTGCCCACGCAGCACCCGCGCTGCCAGGCATGGCCCAAATTCTAGAGAATGGCCTTCAGGGCACGCCAGGTGTGAACCAGCGACATCGGGGCCGAGCGAGCTACGTCCACACCGCTGCTCTGGACCTCGTAGCCGCTGGTCTAGTCAATCTAGAGGCCCACCGAGCGGAGAGGTCGAGCAGAATGCGTCTGGCCATTGCAGATGATGAAGTCAAGATGGCGCTCCGGGACGATGGAGAGTTGAGGGCCATGGGCATAGGAGTGTGAAGCAGAACGCCGAGATTCCATTGATATACAAATATACAACATTTCGTTTGGGTATTATCTTAAGCCCGCCCAATTCCGTTCTCTCTTTTTGTGCCAAATCATTTGAAACGCCAGACCATTGCTTCTACCGTCACATTATAGTCCTCAGAATTTGCGTCGACCTAGCGTTGGTGTGAATTGGACGGGATGAGACTCCTCTGTAGCCTTTTCATCCGGTTTCCAGATTTTGACTATAAGAGGTTAGTGATGTGTTTCCTCTGGGAGAGGGGCAGAAGTGATGGGCTTATTGTTTTCCGTCTGAAGAAGATTTGAAGGGCAACGGAAAAAAGGATGGCAAGGTAGGATGTACATACTCGTCTTGTCAGCTTCACCACAAATCAAACGCAAGCCAGAGCGATCAAACGTCGAGCTCATGATGCCTGCTTCTGCGTCCAATGATCCAGGCTGGGCGGTCGTATCCAGCGCCTGGAAGCGGTGGCCGGTTTTCCAGTCCCAGAAGCCCATGGAGCCGTTGTCACCTATACCAAGGTGGGGGGTTTCGTTAGCATTCAGGATGTCATGTTTGAATTCACCGTCACGAGAACAATGACACGGCCAACAAGACAGTACGCACCTCCAGAGAACAAGACATTGTTCTGATTCACACTCATCGTGTTAATAATCGCATTTTGCCCCTCAAAGTTCTGCATAAAGGCCCCCTCGGGACACTTCCACTGCTTGATGCTCCCCGTGCTTCCACTCGCAAACGTAAACTCGATCGGATGGACGGCCAGCGCGCGAACGCCCTTCTTGTGATGGGTGAGCACCCCCATGGTCTTGCCGGCGGCGAGATCCCACAACCGGACCGTAGAATCAAGCGATGCGGTGATAACCTGGGGATCTGCCTCCTGGCACTTAAGGTCAGAGACCGTGCCGGTATGGCCAGAGAGAACATGGATGTTGCTGCGGGTGCGCATGTCCCACACACGAGCGACACCGTCCCGACCTCCAGTAACGAGGACATCGAGCGTCGGATGCAGAGCAAGCGTATAAACACCACTGAGGTGGCCGTGGTAGTGGCGGATAACTTTATTGGTCTCCAAATCCCAGCACTTGACCATTTTGTCTTCACCGCAAGAGAAGAGGTATGGATGGCGAGGCGACACGGCGAGGCCGCGCACGGTGCTGATGTGCCCTGTCAGCGTCAGACGGAGGGAACCTGAGGCCAGATCCCAGATCTTGATGGTGCGATCTCCCGCGCCGCTGGCGAACCATTTGTTGCCGGGCTCGACGGCCAGGGCGCGCACCCAGCCGAGGTGGCCGGAGATGACTCTCATCAACTTCCATGGTGGATGCCACTCGGGTTTTTGTTGTTGTTGCTGAAGGGCACCGCTGCCGAGACCGCGTGTGTCTCGTGACGAAAGAAGACTCGTGTTGCCTTGTTGTGGTGAAGAAGCGGTTGATCCTGGACCGGCCTCGAGCAGCTTTTGCCCGCCTGCGGGTTTTGGTTTGGGAACGAGGAGCTTCTTTCCCGGTTGCTTGGACGGTTGCCTGGCTGCCAGGGACGCAGGGAGGGTCTGGACATCGGCGTATTCGGAGCGGAAGCGACGCTTCATGGAGGGGTCGCTGTAGTCTTCATCGAGTTTCTGCCGCTTGCTGGAGGTGGTGGTGGTGCTTTGTTGGTGATGGCGGCCGGTGTTGGTGCTTGAATACAAGCTTCTCGAGACAAGCGCATTCCGAGATGCCAGGGCGCCAAGCCGTAGCACGTCGTGCGGTGGCTGTTGCGTCTCCATTGTGACCGTGGGTCAAGGAGTATGTGCTCGCGATTCGAAGCGTGTCAAATGAGGGTGTCGGATGACAAGCGTTGAAGGCAATGCAGACGAATGTTGAGCGTTGAATGTGAATGTCGAGTATCAAATACATATGTAGAGCTGCAGTTCGCGCCATCGACCCATGGTACTGTAAGTGTGGCACTGACAACGGGGATTAGCGCCACAGCGCCACACCAGGCAGACAACAGGTCGACTCACTCACTCACTTATTCATTCAGTCATTCGTTCATCAACCCAGAATGTCGCATAATACAAGACGCAACAGGATCTCTTCTTCAATCATTTACAGAAATCAGTCTTGAATCGAATCAAACGATTGCTCGCACTTGTTGCTAAAGAAATCCACGCAAAGCGTCATCGCTCAGCCCAAATGGACAGTGACGATCGCTTTCCTCTGCACACAGCTGCCAGAGAGGGCAATGGTAACAAACACACCTCAGCCCACATCTCATGTTCACCACTCATCTAATTTCTTCTTTCCCTCTTTTGCACAGTCTTGAAAGCAGAAGGTCTACTGAAAGTGAGCAAGATGCACTCATCGTCTTTTCCAGACTTCCTTGACACTGCCACAGACAGACCCAAAGCTCGCCACCAAGAAGGACGATGATGGGCGTTACGCCATCCACTGGGCTGCGTCGTCTAATAACGTCGAGATGGTGACGATACTCGCGAGTCAGAAGAACTTTGATCCAGATGTACAAGTGAGTGTTCTACAGGAAGAAAGTGGAATTGGAAACGAGGAAGTAGAGGCTTCGGACTTGAAGCAAAAGCCAGGGCCTAGATACTACCCTTCACCCTTCTCACAACTATCAGTAGTCCCATGTGTTAACCATTGTTTCTCCCAGGACGGCAGCGGCTGGACCCCTTTTATGATATCAGCCAGTCTGCCCAACAGCCAGCCCATCCTCCATCTGCTGCTTCAAAAAGGGGCCAACGTCAACGAAAAGAGTAAGGAACCCCTTAGACCGAGAGACCCCCCCTCAGACTCGCGTTCTAACCAAGAGCAGACTCCAGCGGACAGGTACGTCTTGTACCAAGGCCAAATGGTCTTCCCAGGAATATGAAACCAAAGAGGACTGTACCAAAAAGAGACAAGACTGGGAAACCGGAGAGAAGGGGAGTTCGTTGTATACTAACTCCATAATCCCTAGACGGCCCTCCACTTCATAGCCTCCAAAAACCACATCGACACAGCCCGCTTCCTCCTCGACATTCCTTCCCCAAAAACAGCCTCAACACGAGTGCGCGACCGCCGCGGCCAGTATCCCATTCACCGCGCCGCCGCTGCGGGATCACTCCCCATGACGAATTTGCTGCTTGAGCGGCGGAGCCCCGTTAATGCGGCGGACATCGAGGGCTATACGCCCCTGCATCATGCTATTGCGGAGGGACATGGTACGTTGAACTTTTTTTTTTTAACACTGTTAAATGTTGAAGGAAAGTTTGCTTGATGGGCATGGGCATGGAAACCTCGATTGGCTTCTTCTGCAGGAAACGCGCTCCATTGTCCGGAGGGGAAAGGACATAAAGTCGGGCATATTGTGCTAATGGTCATGACACCAACACAGGAGACGTAGCAGTCGCACTAGTGAAACACGGCGCCGACTTCAGCATCAAGAACGCACGGGATGAACTGCCTCTGGATTTGGCCCCCGATAAGGAGGTACGTAAATCATTTGACGATTCTGATTCTGATTCTGGTCCCGGCTTTGTCTCGACGATGCTCTTTCTTTTTGCGCAAACTCGGGTATCAGTGACCACCTCCGCTGCGGTGAAGTGAAGATACGAGCTTCACTCTCATGACTCTGTTGCAGCGGGCTACGCTGATTGTTTTGTGTAGGTTCGTCTTTATATCGCGAGGGGGGCGGAGCGAGAGGGGGTTGAGTTGGAAGTGTGAGGGGGCCCTGCTTGATGCTTCCTCTATGCACAACATACAGTACAGACATATGAGTGCACGAGTAAAGCCAAGTATAAGTGTAAACGTATCTATTATTACACACAAAACACAAACACTCTGCACTCAAAATCATGATGAACCGCGTATGGTAATCATTTATATACATGTATGCATGTATACATACATACACATCCATACTTATACACGGACGGAATATACATCAGGGCATACATACTCCTCACATATATACAAACACACGGTGTCCCTTCTACATATGTACAGGCATGCGATAGACTCATCCCATCTACCGAGTATACCATTCATTCAAGTCATCAATCCATTCATACGCATCTACTTGACCGTCCTCTCCACCAACTCCCGATACATGGCCTTCACATCCTCCACATCAGCCCTCAACTCCTCCACCAGCTCACTCTTCTCCCCCAGCATCTCCAAGGTAGTCTGGTAACGCGCATCCAAACTAGCCACCTCGTGCTCTAGATTCGGTACCCTCGATGCAGCCGCCTTCGTCTCTTCCATCTGCTTCATCAGTGCCACGAGGTCCGTCCGTGCCTCGTCGCGCTGTCCGCACACGCGCGCCATTTCCTCCTTGGCCGTCACTTTCTCTGCTTCCAGGCGGCGGATCGCGGCGCTCATTCGTTCCACGAGCTGGACGGATGGGCCCGCGGCGACGGTCGACACCGAAATCATGTCCTGATGGCGTGCTGATCCACAACTGGGCACGATCTCTGGTATTGGCATCCCGTTTTCTCGTTCCGTGGCTGTGGTGAAGGAGGGGAACTGTCCCGATTCGCTGGGTGCTTCAAAGGGCGAAAAGGGGGCTGGTGGCTGGGCGGAGCCGGCGTAGGAGGGTTCTCGGGTTCGAATGACTGGCTGGCCGGCGAAACGTCGTAATGAGGATGGTGGTTGTGGTGACAGGATGTCTGTAGGGTTGTTGTCAGGAATGCTGCCCGGCGTTTGGGATCGCCGTGATTTGCCCGGTCCAGAGAGCCCTAGGCCTAGCAGTTCCGAGCTGAATGTCCTAGATATGGACAAGGGGGGTGAACCTGGGCGGCTTTGGTGGCCTCTGTGTGTTGTTGCGCCAGCTACTTCGTCCACCCACTGGCGTCGTTGCGCCTCGACTAATTCTTCTTCCACTTCCTCTTCTTCTTCTTCACCTTCGTGTTTGGCTTTCTCATTGATGCCTTGTTTCAATTTGTCGAGCTCTTCTCGAGCCTCTGCCAGAGAGGCCTCACAAGATTTATACGATGCTTGAAGCTTCGCCATCTCATCTCGACAGGTGATCAACTCTTGACGAGTAGATGTGAGAGCTGGCTGCACATCATGCAGCTCATCCTCGACATTTCGCAGCCGTACGGCCTAGGTAGGGAGAAAGAATTGATTAGTAAAACACGTTTGAAAAGCGTAGACATAACGCATGAGGTATTTCAATACGAGTTCGGGAGAGCTCCTCTTTTCTTCTGTTCCCTTTCTCTTGCTTCTTCTTTCCAACCCAGATTTTGTAAAATCCATGCACAGATCAAGAGTAGTGGAGGTTTACTATAAAGATCATGCAATCGTCATGGAATAAACTTACCGCATCCCGCGCCTTCTTCCTCATTTCGGATTCCCGCCGCTGTGCCTCATCCCTCTCCTTCTCCAAGCCGGTCGACTTGGCAATCAAGGACGCCTCGATCCCTTGCCAGTTCTCCCTAGCCGACGTATACTGCGACTGTAGCGTTTCCATCTGCCGGAACATCTTGACCTGTGCTTCGCCTCCATTTCCCGCGGATGCTTCTTCGGCCGCCACCCGCATGGCCTCCAGTTTGCCTTCCACGGCCAGCAGTTCGGCCTTGAGCTCGTTCTCCGTCTTACGTGCTCTCTCATGGGCACGCTCGAGCTTCTCGCGCCATTCGATTTCGTCTTGTCGGGCTTGCTCGGCGGCTGCGTCCTTTTCCGCGGAAAGAGCCGAGTTTGCTTCCTCGAGCACCTTTTGCTTTTGACGCTCTGCGGCCAGGGCTTTGTTCAGAGCATCTCGGTGACTCGTCTCGGCCTGCTCCAACTTCTTTTTCCATTCCAGCTCGAGACGTCGATGGGCATCGTCCTTTTTCGAATTCTCTCTTTTCAGAGACTCGATCTCCTTGCGGAGTGAAGCGGCAACTCGGTTGGCCTCCTCCTGTCGGCGTTCCGCTTCCTCGGATCCGTCCAGGCGCGCGCGCAAGGCTTCGGCGTCGGAAATGGCCTTGTCTCGTCTCGTCTTCAAGTCAGCCAGTTGCTTCTCGTTCTCGCCGAGAAGAGCCCGAAGCTTTTTTGTCGTAGTTCGTAGTTTGTGCTCATTGGCGGATAGTTTCTGTCCCTCTTCCATGAGCAGAGCTATTTTTTCGTCTTTCTCCGCAAGCTTCTGTTCAGGGCTGCCAGACGGCGCCGACGACACTGCCGTTTTCGCTGTTTCCGTCGCCGTCTTGGACAAATACTGGAGCTTACATTCGAGCGAGTCTATGCGCTCTAGGTGTTCCCGAATCTCCTCTTGGTGTCTGTCCTTCAGGTCTTGCAACTCTTTTGTAAGCTCTGAATGGATGTCATCGTTCGCCGTCAACGCTGAGGAGTTCTGCTCTGACAGGGACAGTCTAGCCTCGTCTGTGCCTTGCGAAACATGTTCGTCTTGCTCAATCGCGCGATTGTCGTTCTCCGCTTCGGTCGTCGCAGTATCTGGGTTCGGCTTTTGCGGCGCGGTTGGAGACACCTCGGTGTTATCTGCTGCCGATACAATGTTGGATGATTCGGGTCTAGAGCTTACGCCATTGCTCTCAGCGTCCTCGACTTCCACGTGCGCATCGTCCTGCTTGGCCGCCACAATTTCGTTGTTTGTAGCAGCTCTTTGCTGTTCTATCGACGGCCGGCTAGCCTGATCGGTTGAGCTCCTCGGCGAGGACGCCGTTCTACTCGTCTTGCTACTGGCGGTGGAGGCCTTACCAGCCAGAGCCTGAGCCAGCCTTGCCTGAAGTCGGTCATTGGCACGATTCCGAGAGGATGATCGCGAGTCTGTAACACCTGCTTTGATGGCTGCTGGCGCTGATGGCTGCACTGGCTGTTTGGCAGTTGTGTCGGCGGTAGCGGTCCGAGACGGCGCTGCAGCAGAAGCACCAGCAGCCGCCGAATTAGGCTCATCTTCGTCCGTCTCGGCCAGCATGGTATCCAGTCTCGACTCCACGCCGGCAACGGCCTGGGAAAGAAGCGAGCCCCATCGCGACGCCTTTCCCGGCGCAGCCATGGCGACGCTCGGCGTTGGCGGCGACTACGACGATGGCAAGGGCGCGGGAGTCAGAGACACGGAGCGCTAATGTAGGTGAAGCCGTCAAAGATGGGCACGTCGGGTCCGAAATGTACGGCAAAAGAGAGTTGCGCAATTCAGAGAAGGCCTCGAGGCCGGCGCCCTGGCGGGTGGTGGTGGTGCAGTGGTGGGACACGTTGAGTGGTTTTCGTTTCTGGCCTGCGATCTGCTTTGGCCACGAAGAGACCCGTCACCCGTGGACCCTGGAATCCCGAATGACCTCCCGAGCCAGGCGCGACCTGCATGCGATTGCCAAATGTACGGAGGACGACTCCGAAAAACATTGCTCGAGCCAAGGAGCAGGGGTGAGCCAAAACAGGCAGGGGCGAGCCAAAACAGGCCGAATTGGGAATGTATTATAGGGTACCCCTGTTATATTATCACGGAGATGTCGTGCTTGAAATTTTTTTCATAATCCAGATTGATGGCAACTTCACTGATTGAATAACGACGGCCTACAACGACATCTCGACTCGAGCCATTGATTCCAAG